>BDUI01002248.1:72575-91961 GCA_002335545.1 Apodemus speciosus | reverse complement strand
GGCACAGACAGAGATACTGGGCCTGGCATGAGCTCTGGAAACCTCAAAGCCTATCCCCCACCTCCCAGGGACACACTTCCTCCATCAGGGCCCCGTCCCCCACCTCCCAGGGACACACTTCCTCCATCAGGGCCCCGCCCCCCACCTCCCAGGGACACACTCCCTCCATCAGGGCCCCGCCCCCCACCTCCCAGGGACACACTTCCTCCATCAGGGCCCCGCCTCCCAATCCTCAGATACCGCCACCCCCTGGCGACCGACCATGTATGAGCCTCTGGGGCCAAGCTCTTTCAAACCACCACAGGTGCTTCCTCCCTCTGTCTCATCAGCTGAAAGAACCGGGGAATGTGCCCTGCCTGGGTCGCCAGCTCACGCCTGGGGCTGTCACTGAGGTAGCCTTCTCTCTCTCCTGAACCACCGTCCTATTCCTCCGGGAGGTGGCAGGGGACCACTAGCTCCCTGGACAATGACTCCAGTCCTGAATGCCCTGACTGGTTCAAAATGTCAGCGGAAATGTTACACAGGGAAGAGAGTGCGGTTCTCTGAAGCGAGACACATCGTTTGTCTCATTTGCATAACGGTAGGGACACAGATGTCATTGCTGGCCTTTTTCCTCCCTAAAGATAAAGGTTCTGGTCAGTCTTCCTCTCAGGAGGGAAGGCAGCTGTATGGTCCCAGCCCCTGCCCTGGAGGATGTCGGGGTGAAGGCTCAGAACCAGACAGTAGTCAGCACCCCTGGGAGTAAATATTTGTGGAACAAATGATATTTATCTATGGGGTAAGGACCATAGCAAGAGGTGGAGGTGGACCGTTGCGGAGTCTCAGCTGTGGGAATTAATGGGCTGGTGACAGCAGGGCTAGTAAAGGGTCGGGGTGACAGGAAGTTAGGGGAGGGCATCATCTAAGAAGGCATCCTGTAACCCTGGACTCCAGTGATGGGTGGAGGACCAGGAGTTCAAGGCCATCCTCAGCTACGTAGTGAGTTCGAGTTCAAATGGGCTACATATGACTGTGCCCATTAAAAGGAGGGTAGGGAGCTGGGGAGATAGCCCAGTGGTTAAGAGCACCTGCTGCTCTTATGAAGGACCCAGGTTCAGTTCCCAGTACCACACGGAAGCTCACAACTGTCTGTAGCTCCAATTTCGGGGGATCTGGTACCTTCTCAGACTTACATGCAGACAAAACACCACGTAGAAATAAATAAATAAATAAATAAAGTATCTCGGAGTCTGCTCGGTTCAGCGCTGTAGAGCTGTGACTCTTGGTGTCCTCTGCCAGCCACACATCCCTTTCTCACATCACAAGCACACACACACACACACACACACACACACACTGCCCCCACTCAGGAGCTCTGTCCTGCTCCAGCTCTGTAGCCCGTGCTCTCCAGCCTCCTCCCTCAGTCTGGCTTCCGAGACTCCATTTTCTTCCGACAGCTCCAGGGGCCTTCACCCCACAGCAGATGTCCACACTGCTGCTGCCCATTCCTGGACATGCCCCACGCCCCCTACTCCCCCACCAACCCTCCCVCCCCACCCCCTTTCCTGTTCACCGGCTAGGACACTTTTCTGTTTGTTTTTGTTTTTGAGATCGGGGAGGGGGGGGGTCTCGATTTGTAGCTTTGGCTCTCCTGGAGCTCACCATGTAGACCAGGCTGTGCTGGAACTCACCATGTAGACCAGGCTGTGCTGGAACTCACCATGTAGACCAGGATGTGCTGGATCTCACAGACACCCACCTGCCTCTCCTTTCCCTGTGCTGGGATTAGAAGGCGTATACCATCACGCCCAGCAAGAGAGGGACTTTAAAAACAATGGCCAACAGCGTGGCTCAGCCAGTAAAAGCGCCGGCTGTCCCAGCCTGATGACCTGGGATGGATTCCCTGCTCTCCCTGAGGCACTGTTGAAGGAGAAAACTGACTTCAAAGATCTGCCTGATCTCCACTTGCTCCCCATTGGACACATATGCCACACTCACAAAAATAAATAATAATAATAATCAAGTCCATAATCTTCAGACACAGAAAGGATCCTGACAAGTTAGTGTGACTGACGCAGGAGCTGGAACCCTAAGTGGCCTGCCTGCCTCTCTCACTTCCTTCTAGTYTCTTCCATGGAGATCTGGGCAGGCCCAGGGGTCATCTGCCAATCTTTGTCACCCCGGAAGGGGAGCATATCGCACTTCCAGGCCACTCCCTGAGGTGGCAAGCACCGACCTTGTCCTGAGCTGTCATCTGACTTCCTTGAGGAAGGAACTGCCTCTGTCAGCTCTGTGCACCTGTAGGATAGCAAGCAAATGACCACAGAGGCTAACAGTGGCAGTCTCCTGCATAAGCCAGGCACCTGCAGCGTTCCTAGACCTCCCCTGGGCTCCTGGGCTCCATCGGCGACCAGAACAGATGATGACCCCCTTGAAGTTACATTGAGAGTTCATTATCTGAACTGCTTGAGATTAGAGGTGTTCCAGAGTTCTCTCTCTCTCTCTCTCTCTCTCTCTCTCTCTCTCTCTCTCTCTCTCTCTTTTCTCTCTCTCTCTCTTTTGGAGTTTGGAACATTTTCTTTATTTTCTGTTTTTTAAAGATTTATTTATCTATTTTATGTATATGAGTACACTGTCGCTGTCTTCATACACACCAGAAGAGGGCATCAGATCCCTTTACAGATGGTTGTGAGCCACCATATGGTTGCTGGGATTTGAACTCAGGACTTCTGAAAGAGCAGTCAGTGCTCTTAACCGCTGAGCCATCTCTCCAGCCCTGGAACATTTTCATATACATAATTGAAATATCCTCGGGATGGGACACGAGTCTGAACATGAAAATCTCTTTGCTTCGTATACACTATTTTAAGCCTGAACTTATTTGAATAAGTTTAATAAACAACATTTTAGATAGTTTTGTCTGTACAGTTCATCTACACTATACAGGAGCCCTGAACTACAGAAACAAAGGTGTAGTGATCTCAGGCACCCGTGGAATAGTTCAGAGTTCAGATTTCTGGGTATGGAGCACTCAGCCCACGTTGCAATAGAAACACATGGAACGTCGTATTCACCATGGATGACGCAGACGCACGAGGTGGTGATGTCTATACGCTCTCACCATAGAGACGTATTGCGTTTCTGCTCCGCTTCACCAGCCCAGCATGTCATCCCGGAAGGATTTGCCAACTGTTTATGACTCCAGGGTTCACAGGTGAGGGCGTAGAAGCCAGTTGGGACCAGTCATGTCAACTATTAACTCTATAATCCTCTTAGCCACAGTTATTGAACTAGAAACAGTCGCAAGTCAATCGGAATGCGGCCGGCCATTGCTCTTTTTTTTCTTTTAATTTTAAAAATTAATTTCAAATACATGGAAAAAGTTGTCCTTGGAGAAAGTTAAAATCTGACGGTCTCTGTCAATTCCAACTTATAGTCTTACTCCGTGGAGATAAACAAGACAATTTAGTATGAATCTAGATCTTTTTAAAATGCATTTGTAAATATTCTGAAACATATGCTACAAGCCTGCATATAGAAATATCTTATTATTTCAATGTTTTTGTTTACACCAAAGTGAGATCATATTGTATCTCTCATCCTGCAAATTGCTTTTCCCACTCACCAAGATGCTTTAAGTATTTGTGGTGGTACATGTTTCATTCTTTCTGAACACACAAAATCCCCTGTGATTGACATGGAGCAGTTAGRCTGTATTGCGTTGTCGCCAGAACTTTCTCTGGCTCCGGTAAGTTTGTCTGAAACATTCTGGAGGCCGGTGYGTGAGTCACTGGTCCAGAGTTTGAGAAGTGATAGCAGATCAACAGTGTCGATGTCTGAAATCAGAACAGACACTGGCAAGTCTCCTTCCAAACCGACTGGGACCATTCGCACTCCCTTCGGCTTGAGATAGGGCATTGTGGTTTCTATTCTTCAGCTCCTTCGCCAGCGCTAGAGAGGAACAAAGCTGGACACCGCAGAAGCCGGCTGAGTCTCCCTATGATCTGGGGCTATGAGAACAGAAGCAGAGCCTCACAGTGCTGGGGGGGGGGTGACCCCATGGGCAGAGCCTCACAGCGATTGGGGGGGTGACCCCACGGACAGAGAGAGGACAAGCTGTGTCCTCAGTGTATCCATTCCCTGAGGTCAGCTGTTTCTCTCTGTGGGCTCCATGGAGACCTCGGGTGAGCCAATGCCTTCCCTTTGGGGATGAAGCTAATTAATTTGGTTTCTGTTGCTTTTAGCCAAAAGACAGAACTGATTAAAACGCAGAGGTGACCACTGCTTCCTCATCCCTGTCCTGTGTTCATATACAGATTCTCAATTCTCCTCTCCTCCCGGCCCCTCCCGCCTCACTCTCTGAGGCCACACGTTCCTAGCCCCAGACACCACGCTTAGGGGTCGGATGATTCCCGAGTCCCTCTTCTAGGAAGAAGAGCAGAGAAGGAGACCAAGGCCCTGGAAACAATGAAGGACAGTGGCCCGTCCTCTCCGAGTGGACTCTTCTTAGAGTGTCGGGGACAATCTCACAAGCTGGCTTCTCTGCCTGGGCCTCATCAGAGATGGTGTCAGACGGGTCCCTGTTTTAAGAGAGAGAAAGGAGAAGAACGTGAAGAAAAGCTTAGGGACGAGAAACATTGGAGGAATCCACCTCCCCTTTTGGCTTCAATTATTATATTGTATTAACAAAACTCATTTTGTTAAAAATCCACATAACAGTTGTAGCTTCTCAGAGACAGAGACAACATAAACACACAAACACAGACTGTCAGCGCTCCTTGTTTATTAACAAAGAGTGAGAACGAGGTGCTAAGTATCATCCAACCAGAGCAGAAGAGACTAACTTTTATTCCAGGAACATCATCTGCCCCATTGGTGGCAGCAGGCCCTGCCTTCTGCTTGACTTGAGAGCTCTGGTTGATATGATCCACGCTGCTGGAACTCCGTGTGTATAACCCTTCTCAGATGGCAGCGTATTTTGTTCTGAAATAATCCTGAGAAGAAATGATGGTCAAGGGGTTAAACATTCACCTCCACACTCGCAATTTCTGCCACATGTCTCCTTGTCTCCCTTCTTCAAAGCCTGCTAGAACCACCATGGACACATCTATGGTTGACCAGCTCCTGTGCTGCCAAGGTAGCCCCCCCCCACTGGAATGCTGGGGGCCTCCAGCACACTCCTTTATATTGCTCCAAGTTCCGTTCTACCCCCCACAACACTAGCAGTGCCCTATCTTGCTGCCCTAGGTGGATCTTCATGAAGATTCCTCTGCCTGTTTCTCATTTAGGACAGGTGGGAGATGTGTGCCAGAGAGAACTGCTGGCCTTCTGTCTTGTGCCTGTGGCCAGGGCAGAGCTGTGGACTTACGTGTACGCACCTGCACATGAGGTGCCTGTAGAGGCCACGAAGAGGCATAGGACCCCCTGGAGCTAAAATGCCAAGCCATTATGAGCCAACTGAATGGGCGCTAGGAGTCAGGATCTCTTGGAGAGCAGCAGGTCTTTTAAGTGCTGAATCAGCTCTACAACCCTTAAGCCTGCATCAATCTTAAGGCCTGTCCTACAGTGGAAACAGGGAGGCCTGGCACCCGTGGAAGATGCCAATTCTAGCTTCTTCTGTGCTTTCTTCTGAGCTACTCTGAAACCTCTACCGTCACTTGTGTCAGACAGGGGCGAGGAAAGTCCTGGAAGCTGATAGCTGGGCAATGCAGGCAGAAGCATGAGACATCTTCAACTCTAGACGGTCCAGGCAAGCTGTGTGCGCTGTCACTAAAACGGACTTCACTGCTCAGGCCCAGGAATAGCCTGGTCCTCCACTGCCCCGGTGCCCAGGCTGCTCAGTCTGAGTCCCAGTACTTAAAAAGGACATGGGTGGCTTCTTGTCAGAGGGAAGGAGCAGGTAGCTGGGGTCATGCCTTTGAAGGTTAGCCCTAGTGTTCGGGCCTCTACAGTTTCCCCGTGTCCTGCCGACCGTGAGGAGAGTGGCTGGTCACACGTTCCGACTGCCAAGATATTCCTTCCATCCACATTTGTAGAGCCAGGCAACCAGGGTTAGAACTCTCTGAAAGCACAAGCAAATAACCCCCCTCTCTTAAGTTGTCTCTGCCATCTGTTTGGTCAGAGCAGATAACTAATGCACCTGGGGAACAGTGCGAGCCCCGGCTAGCCCCAGGAGTTGCCAAGGGATGAAAAACTGGTTGGTAAACTGGAAAGGTGTGGGGAGCCAAGACTAGAGTGGCAGGCGGTCTTGAGAGTCTTGCAAGGATCCTTGTAAGTTGACCTCAAATTCGTACCAGAAGCTCGGGAGACCACCATATGGAAGGACCAGAGAAACTATGCAGTTTGAGCAGGAAAATATGGGTTGGGGGTGGGCGGATCATCAATCAAGTAGCCAGAATCTATTCATTCAGGAAGTCTGACTCTGCATGTGAAGCCCCGGGGAGGCACGGAGTGACGAAGGTACAAGAGGGTTGGGCTTTGGTTCCTTCCTTTCAGCTCGAGGAGGTGAGTCACCCAGAGCTGGCCCAGATTTCGCCCTCCTCTGCTTGAGACTAAACTCAATGGTCCAGAGGATGTACCCAGAGGATGGAGACCACAGTACAGTGAGTGAGTCACAGGGCTGAGTCACAGCCCACTCAGCCCCTTTCAGGGCTCTGACGGAGGCTCTGCCAGCACAGCGGCATCCTAGCCTTGTGCGTGCACGCACACACACACACACACACACACACACACACACACACACACACACACTCCTTCAGACTGATGACCTCACAGCGTGCTTCTCGTGACTACTAGCCTCACAGATTTCACACGTTCAGCGAACACTCCTGCATCTACCACATAATGAACTCCTCACCCGCAGCCTTAGTCACCCACCCACTCATCTGCTCATTCCTTGATCGGGTACTGAACTGACATCCCAGTCCTGGCCTTTAAGGAGGTCTCCAGGCAGCAGAGAGTAGTTCCCATCCCAGCATTACCACTTGAGAGGCATGGGCAAGAAGCCACAAGAGATCCTTCCACAAATCAGCCTTCCATCTCAGGCAGCACTCAACAAGACACGCAGGCTGAGACGTGGGCCCTGAACGTAGGGAAGGGTAGAGGACATCTGACCCCAGGACTCACAGCCTGGACTTTTCTACTTCCCAGAAGGAACAGCAAGCCAAAAGGTTGTTATCTATACAGATCTAAACATTCAGTTTTCTTTGACTGCCACACAGGGATGGCTATATAGTGAGATCTGTACCAAACTTTACTTGTCAGGTCCCAAGGAAACCCAGGACAAGGCTCACCCAGGACCTGCGACTCCTCCCAGCCCTTCTCACCCCGCCCTCTACGCTAACCCTCTTCAGCACAGGGGCCTCAGTCCCTTCCCCAGCTCCCCATTCCTGCCTTCCCCCTCGTCCTAGGCTCCTCTTTCGGTCCCCTGCCCTCTTTCCTATTCTCTCTCTTCTGTTCCCATCTTGCTCCCCACCCCCACTCTCTTCTTGTGGCCTGGTTCAGTCTGCGAATCAAGCTTTGTCCACTGCTTTCTCTCCCTTGTCTGGATGTTTCCTAGATGCCCCTGGCTGAACTTGCCTTCATAGCTACAATAAAACCCTTCTTCTCAACCATACTTGGAGCAGTCATATCCTCGTTTGCGTTAATAATAAAAAATAAAATCACAGAGGAGAAAGGAAGCACAGTACTTTGATAATCTTCATCTATTTACAGCCTTAAATATAATTTTTACTATGGAAATTAACACGCCACAGGAAGACACTGTGGGCTAAATTAGTGGGCTCAGAAGAAGTTCTAGTCTTACTCGGCCATTTTCAGTGTGACAATTGAGTTGGGGCTGTTTTTAAAAGTGGTGTTGTCTCATTGTGCCACCCAGGTCAGCTCCAAAGCCCCTCAGCCTCCTGAGCAGTTGGATTATAAGTGTGCCACTGTACTCTGCTTGAATTGTGGTAAGTGACAGCAGAGGCACCTGACAATCAGAAAATATACACTATCAGAACTCAGATGACATTTAGGTAGCTAGATCTTATCTAACCACTTCCTTTTAGAAGTAGGAACTGAGGGCGAAAGAGCCGGCTCAGCAGTTAAAAATCACGGACTGCTCTTCTAGAGGACCAGGGATCAGTTCTGAGCACTCATGACAACTCGCAACCATCTGTAACTACAGAGCAAAGTACTCTGATGCTCCCTTCTGGCTTCCATTGGCACTGCGACATGTGCTACACAGACATAATTTGGGCAAACACCCATGCACACAAAATAAAAACAAACATATCCCTGCTGGGCAAGGTTGGTACAGGCCTTAAATCTCAGCACTCGAGAGGCAGAGGCGGGTGGGTCTCTATAAGTTCCCCTGGGCGACACGGCGAGTTCCAGGACAGCCAAAGACACATCGTTAAACCTCGTCTCAAAATAAATAAATAAGATCTCAAAAAAAAAAAAAATAGAAGTAGAAATTCAGATTTAATATGCTGGCTTATGCCTGCAGTCCCTAAACTTGGAAAGCAGAGACAGAAGGAACACCATAGCAGGGCAGTGGTGGCGCACGCCGTTAATCCCAGCACTTTGGGAGGCAGAAGCAGGTGGATTTCTGAGTTCGAGGCCAGCCTAGTCTACAGAGTGAATTCCAGGACAGCCAGGGCTACACAGAGAAACCCTGTCTCAAAAAACCAAAAATATTAAAAAAAACAAAAACAAAACAAGGAATGCCATAAATGTAAGGCTGCCAGGTCTACATGGTGAGGCCTGTTGTCCCTCTCAAAAAATGAAGTTTAATTATTTGATAATTTCTGTCTATTTTCCATTCTACTTATTCCAGAAATAAAGCATATTACAGAAGTAATAAAAAATACTGCATTAATCTCAGCATACGGGCATAGTCACCAATGCCATTCCTAATTATGTTTTATAACTTTTTATATAACTATAATTATGTAATATAAATAATTTTATCTACTTTTTATTTGCTCTTATGTTCTAACAATTTCTTTGTTATCTTTTTTAAAAGATTTTTTTATGGATATGAGTACATTGTAGCTAATCTTCAGACACACCAGAAGAGGGCATCAGATCCCATTACAGATGGTTGTGAGTCACCATGTGGTTGCTGAGTTTTGAACTCAGGACCTCTGGAAAAACAGTAAGTGCTCTTAACCACTGAGCCATCTCTCCAGCCCTATCTTTGTTATGGCTGTATATTATTCCAGCAAGAAGAGAGTCTTAATTATTTTCATGACTTATTTGACCATTTAAATCATACCCCAGTATTAGATATTAAGGTGCTACATGTTGCTTTTTCAACCGTTTCTGCCTTTGGGAAAGACTCATAAGTGAAGCTGGAAACATTTCAAAGTCAGGACATATATGTCAACAAGTTTTGTGACTGTGGAATGAATGAGCATCTCACCTGTACAAGCTATTCTTACTGGATATTTTTCTTTTCATTGCCCAAAAGGCTTAAAGAAAACAGCTTCGATTTCAATGTGTGACCACAATGTTTATGGTCACACCTTCTGACCCATCTGCTCTACCACAGACTCACAGTGATAACCAGGAGTATGTCTTGATGTCTGTCAAGACATAACTGGGGACAATGATCAGGAGACTGGGAACCTTAAACAAAACCTGCTCAAAGTCTGTGCAGAGGATTATGGGAAGGGCTTCCTTTAAGCCATTTTTAGCTATTTATAGTTACTAGGTATTACTGTAGTTAGAAAAATGGCCAGATCTAGTTAATCTGGAGGAAAGAAATTGCAAACAGTAGTACCCCAGTTGCATTTGCAAGGAGTGAGCTGGGTGTGTGCTTCAGACTCCCACAGAAGCCTCACATGACCATGAGTTTTCTGTCAAACTGTGAGATCATCACTTACATGAGATAATTTCTATAGAGTATGGAGCCTAACACATTTAGGACACACATGCACATTCTGTGGATTTTCAACTGTTTTTTACCCTGGCATTTCATTAGACTGTAGAGGTTCCTACTCCCCTGTCCAAAATCTTGGCCTCCGGTTCTCACTCTGATCCCAGCAGCACACAGCAGTCGGGGAAGAAAGCTTGCGGGACGCTCCATCAGCCACCATGTCTCGTCTGACAAATCACAAGCCACTAACCCTGAAGTGACACCAAGGCGTTTGGGAACCAATATTGCACATGCGTGTGGGCAGTGCATGCTAGGATAAACGGATGCCATCCTTCTGCAGAGAGTGCTGAGGACACACAGCACCTGACACTGGCAATGTCCAAGTACTTGTTTTCCCTAGAACAACTGCTGGTGGGGAGGGGGAGGTACTCAAATAGGTGACAAGGAGAATATGGCATTGATGGTCTTGCTGAGGCTGCTGCTTCTTTTCTTCTTCTTCTTCTTCTTCTTCTTCTTCTTCTTCTTCTTCTTCTTCCTCCTCCTCCTCCTCCTCCTCCTCCTCCTTTCTTTTCTTCTAACACAAGCTCTCAATACACACACACACACACACACACACACACACACACACACACAGAGAGAGAGAGAGAGAGAGAGAGAGAGAGATCAGGATGACCTTGAATTTGTGGCTATTCTCTTGCTTCTGCCTCTAGGGTGCAGAGTACCAGGATTACAAACAAGCACCATGATGCCTAGCTAGAAATTTTTGTTTATTTGTCCTTTGAGACGGGGTCTCTTTATATAGCCCTGGCTGTCCCGGAACTCACTATGTAGACCAGGCTCCAACTCAGAGATCCACCTGCTTCTGCCCCCCATGTGCTGGGATTAAAGGTGTACATCACCAGGCTTTGCCTTGGGAATTTTTTCTTTTTTCTTCTTAAAATGCACATGGGCACACTGTTGCTGGCTTCCGACACACACACACACCGGAAGAGGGCATCGGATCCCATCACAGATGGCTCTGAGGCACCATGTGGTTGCTGGGAATTGGACTCAGGACCTCTGGAAGAGCAGTTAATGCTCTTAACTGCTGAGTCATCTCTCCAGCCTCGCCTTGGGAATTTTTAATAATTGAAATTTTCCAACATATGGAATAGAATGTCTCATGCGTAAATTCAGAAAAAAATAAATTAATGAAAAACAAATCACTTTTTACGAAGAAGACTGGGTATGGCACTAGCAAGTCAATGCCCTTGGTCCAAGTCCAAGGGCAGCAGCGGGACTGCCCTCCCTGTGCCTCAGCCCCACCCCTTCTACTCTTAGAAGCATGCTGCATGCTTCTGTTTTTTCTTTTCTTTGTTTTTAAACACATGTAGCCCTGGCTAGCCTCACCAGGAACTCACCATGTAGACTAGGATGGCCTCGAACTCCTAGAAATCCATCTGCCTCTGCCTAGTGCTAAGGTTAAAGGCCATGTCCCACCATCCTCCAGCTCACTTTTTGGGTCTGAGTTTCCACTGTAAAGAGGATCACAGATGTTGCCACTTTCGGGGCTGGTGAAAGTTATGGGGAGCACCACAAATCCCTAAAGTCTGGTTCTTCACCACAAACCCCTAGTCTGGTTCTTCCCGTCTTTATACTTTGCCCATTGGCACGTGCCGGCGTGAGAAACACGAGGATTTGGCAAACCACGCAATCTACCAGGAACTTAGCTGTGAAGGGAGAGCCAGGCAGGACTGCCTGTCGAGTTTCTGCTTTCTCTCAAGCCCTCCAGAGGCAGGGGCTCAGCAGAAGGAATCCTGAGCCTGCCATCTTCTCCCGTTCTCCAAGGAGGTGGGGAGGGTGCTGAGTATGGGGCGAAGGGGCGATCAGGGCAGCCAGGCTGCAGCCGGGCACAGGAGGCTGACCTTCTGTTAGCTGCTGTTAGACTGAGGTCCCACTAGTTGCCTAGGAAGGCACCCAAAAGCCCTGGGGGGTGGGGAGTGGGGGTGGGGAGGAGACCAGCTTGGTGTGGGGAGGGAAAGGAGGAAGCAGGAAGGGGGCAGTGTCAGGGAAGAAGGAGCACTAGAGAGTGTGGGGAAGAAGGCAGAAGTCATGGTGCGGGGAGGAGGTTGCAGGACCACGATGCCAACAAAGAGGAAGGTGGTGGTGGTCCGAGAAGAGAGGAGAAAGCTGAAGAGTCGGGGGAGGGAAGAGGGGGCACTCCCGACCCTCCACTTTACTGCCCATTCCTTCTCCCTTGCCGAAACATCCAACCAGTGCCTTTGTGGCCTCTTGGGCTGGGTTGCACTCTGATGCCAACCCGGTTGTCAGGAGGCCTCTGGGGAGGACGCTGCAGGAGCCTCAAACGCCACCTACTCCCAGCCTCTCTCCCAGTTGATGTTTCTATTTTGGGCACCACATTATTTCCTGCTGTGATTTTTTTTCAGGCTTCTAATTCGAGCTCTGAGGTAAGCTGTGACATCCGCTCTGCCCGCAGGCCCCTCCCGAATACTGCTTGTCCTCCCGGGGCGCGGGCACCCCTCAGGCCCAGCAGCAGCCCAGCCACTGCGGGGAGTCTTGGCAGGGCCTGCCTAAAAATAGGCTTTCGGATTTCCCCTCCCCCTAGCAGGGCAAAAGGAGGCTAGCTAGAATAGATTTCTAGGCAAGGATTTGAGGGGGTGACGGGGTGAGGTTGACAGGGACTTGGTATAAACTGTGCCATCGTGCCTAGGAATGGGTGTGTGTGAACGCTTCCGGGTCGGAGCCTTTTACTATGTTTGGACAATGAATGGCCCGTTAGAGATGCTGATGAAGGCTACACACCATCCCAGAGACTGTCCACAGCAAACTCACAGGTAGACTCCTTGTAATTTTAGGTTTGTGCACTTCCTGGAGTTGGAGAGCCCTGGGTTCAAAGCCCTGAGTATGCATGGACGCATTCTTCCCTGATCTTTCCCCTCAGCCTCAGTATGCCTCATTATATTTAACCAATATGTGCTTAAAAAGAAGTCTCTGTATGTGCAAGTACTTCAGAGGCAGGTTGTAAGCCATGTCCTCAGGGCAACCACAGCCTCCTGAAACTCTCTTCTGGTTTACTACCCGGACCTGCTGGCCATCTGGCAGTGGAGGGTACTCACTGCATTGGGTTCTAGCAGACTTAGGTTCGGAATTCAATTAAGTAGTCTCTGTTTTTGTTTTCCCTGACTTCTCTCTCTCTGTAGATACAGCGATAAAGCTCCCGGGAGCCTCAGCCATCCCAGGCAATGGGAGTGGCTTTTAGCTGAGACTCCTAGCAGTGGGCATATGGGGCCTGTTTTGCTTGTAGGCTGGAGCCTACCATAACTGTCCTCTGAGAGGCTCTGCCCAGCAGCTGACTGAAACAGATGCTGAGACCCACAGCCAAAAATTAGGTGGAGCTTGGGGACTCTTACGGAAGACTTGTGGGAAGGATTGAAAGCCCTGAAAGAAATAGGAACTCGACAGGAAGATCAACAGAGTCAACTACCCTGGACCACTGGGAACTCCTGGAGACTGAACCACCCACCAAAGAGCACACACAGGCTGGACCCAGGCCTCCCTGCACATATGTAACAGATGTGTTGGTCTTCATGTGGGTCCCAACAACTGCAGCAGGGGCTGTCCCTGACTCTGGTCTGCCTGTGGATCCTGTTCCCTAACTGGACTGGCCTCAGTGGGAGAGGATGTGCCTAGCCCTGCAAAGACTTGATGTACCAGGGTGGGGCATACCCAGGGAGGGGACCTCCATCTTCTCAGAGGAGAAAGGGATGGGGAGATGAAGGGAGGGACTGTGTGAGGGGGCATGGGAAGAGGCGGACAGCAATTGGGATATAAACTGAATAAATATATAAATGAAAAAATGGGGAAAATGATAAAGTTCCTCATGTGACTGAGAGTGAAGGAGGCAGGGCCTCTGGAACAGTTAATGCTCTAAACTGCTGAGCCATCTCTGCAGCCCACAATTCTTATTATCCTCCTTCTCCTCCATCTCTTCTTCCTCTTCCTCTTCTTCCTTTTCCTTCTTTTTCTTCTTCCGGTTTGGTTTTTTGAGTCAGGGTTTCTCTGTGTAGTCTTGGCAGTCCAGGGACTTGCTCTGTAGACCAGCGTGGCTTCAAACGCAGAAATCCTCCTGCTTCTGCCTCCCCAGTACTGTGGTTAAAAGTGTGCACCGACCCCACCCCTATCCCCCACCACTAGGCTAGGCTAACTTCTAGCCATACTCCTTACTTGAGGCAGAGAGCCTGGGAGGAAGTCTCACAGGAGACTTTCAAAAATAGTATTAGCGAAATGGCTTGAGAGAGCTTGTCTACTTTGTAAGGATCTGCTGGTGCCTTGAGATCTTGAACTTCCCAATCTCTAGAACTCTGAGAAATGAAATTCTATTGTTTAAACATTACTCAACCTAACGTATTTTGTATTAGCCACCCAAAGGCCTGAAACAGGTACAGTGAGCCCAAATTAAGGAAGCGATGTAAGTTAAGCTATTTCTAGAACGCTGAATGAGGACCAGGAACCCATCTCCAGGAAACTAGAGTGGCTAATAATGAGAATTATTAGCTCTTGAATAGGCTTGTTCTTGACTCTAGATCCTCTGTTTCCCACAGGTGTCCTCCTACCTCTACGCGGGTACCCGTCTCCTTGGGAACTCTCTAGGGCCATTTCCTTGTGACCCTGCCCCTCCCTTCACATTCTGATGGGCACTCTTGACTTCTTATCTCCCCCTACTTTCCATTCGGCCCTCTTTAGTCTCCCTCAGTGCATTAATCAATTCCAGTGCATTAATCAAGAAATGCCCCTCACCCAAAAGCAGGCACCCCAATTCCAATGCCTGATGGGACAAGGCGGGTCATGAAATGGGTAAGTGGGTAAGATGGACCAGGTGGAGAGAAGTGGCATTTAGACCCCAGGAGCCTRGTCTAAAAGGAGCTACTTGGCTCCTTTTTATTTCAAGCCAACTGTTAACCCATATCCCAGAGCTGTTGCTTGTGCTGCTTTGGTTTGGTTTGGGGTTTTCTGAAACAGGCTTTCTATGTGCTACAGTCCTGGCTGTCCTTTACTATGTAGACCAGGCTAGCCTCAAACTCACAGAGATTCACCTGCCTCTGCCTCCCGAGTGCTGGGATTAGAGACATGCACCACCATGCCCAGCAAATTTAGTTTTTTGGAAGTATTCTACAGGGCAAACCAAACATGGCTGAAGGCTAAACTTAGCTTGCAGGTCACCCTGAGTCACTCAACGCAGCAGAAAGCACTCTAAGCTGGGACCTGTGGTTATGCCCTGCTGATAAGGGGTTCTGTTAAAGGCTCTGGAAAGCCCTTCCTTTCAGGTTGGTAGCTCTGTGGCTCTTTGCTTATCCTAATAAGGAAATCCTGTTGGGCTGAACTGGCTGGTTAATGAGAATCGCCGTGCACACACGGTGACCAAGGATTACCACTTTTCAAAGAACAGGAACACAATAAGCGTCTGGTTATTGGAATTCTTCAGGGTTAACTGGAAAATCCCCTCAATCAAGGTTATTGTTGAAAGACATTCTAAAATACCAGCGTTGCTTCCTGCCTTTCTAAGTTCAGGGTTGCAGCCATACCCAGCTAGAGGAACAGATGAGTCAACCACCAGGCCAGGCTGCCCCAGAGCTGGCTGGCGTTCCTCTCAGCCGATGGCTGCTCGGAGCACATGGGTGCTTGTAAGTCAAGGGCATCAAAGCTGCTCATAAAACAGCTATCCTAGGGGTGGGGAAGAGGGGCTTGCCAGCCTCTCTGGCCCGAATCTAGACTCTTCATTTCCTAGCTATCTGGCTTTTGGCAAATGTTGCAAGCTTTCTGAATGTTCGTTTTCTTGTGTATAAACTGTGGGTAACAATATGGTCCCCCGGAGTTGTCATCAGAGATGTGAGAAAGTGGATGCTAAGAGGTGGGGGTGGGGGGCGTCTGGGATAAGTGAGTGCTGGAAAAGGAGTCGCTATTCCATTAGGAACACAAGCATTTTTATCATGCGAAGCCATGGAATTCCCTAGCTTTTTCTTAGTGAAGTGAGAAAGCCCACACCAGTCACTCCCAGCCTCATAGGCATCTGAGAAATAAGCTATTACAGAATCTAATTCTCTACCCCCTCTCCTTACCACCCTTACCCATCACCATGATACCAGCCTGAAAACCAGAATCATAACTTCACCCCGGGGCTGTCATACGAATAGTTGATTCATCAAGAGTCATCAGTGGAGCCAGCAAGATGGTCAGGAGATGAACACATGTGTTGCCATGAATAAACTACCTGAGTCTGTTCCCTAGGACCCACATGGTGAAGGAGAGAACTGACTCTCAACATATTATCTCCTGGCTTCTGCACAAGCCCTGTGGCCCAAGTATTACAATCTCACAAAATAATTAAATAGATAAAATGCAAAAAAAATCATTAAAGAATCATCAAAAGTTTGGTTTGAATGGGATATTCACAAAACAAAGTACATCCACCCATTTATTTTTTTAATGCATTTTTATTTATGTGTTTGTGAATGTGTGTGCAGGTGTCAGAGGAGGCCCGAAGAGCATGTCAGATCTCCTGGTGTTAGAGTTACAGGCCTGCTGGGCATGCTGGGAACTGAACGCTGGTCTTCTTGCAAGACAAGAAGTGATCTTAACCGCTGAGCATCTCTCCAGCCCCTCATTTGCCAATTAACAAACCGCCAGGGGACAAGAGAGAACCCCCACAGCAGAGAAGAGGACAGACTTCCCTTAGCCAGGGGATGGAGCTGTCTGTACCAGTCCCACGGGATCTCTGCTTATAATCACAAGCCCTCACCAGCCCAACCCAGCTGAGGAGCAGTCTACCCACAGCTGGCCTGAAAACCAAAGAGATCTGAGACTAAATGGACCATGTGATCTGGATATGATGCTGGACCCTAGACTAAGAAAAGGGTTTTTACTTACAACATTATTGGAAGAAATGGATATATTTTAATGTGGGTTATTATTATTATTATTATTATTATTATTATTATTATTATTATTTGGTTTTTTGAGACAGAGTTTCTCTGTGTAGCTCCAGCTGTCCTGGAACTCACTCTGTAGACCAGGCTGGCCTCGAACTCAGAAATCCACCTGTCTCTGCCTCCCAAGTGCTGGGATTAAAGGTGTGTGCCACCACCGCCCGGCTAATGTGGGTTATTAAACAATATATTATATGCACATTACGTTCCCTGGTTAATGCAAAATGACATCTGTGTTTTTGAGAAATCGACACCAAATTATTTAAAGATAGAGTCATTTAATGCCTGCAACTTATTTTCAAAGGGTTGTAAGACATAAAGCAAGCACAACTGTGCTTGTACACAGGCCAAGAGACGAACACTGATGTAGCAAGTGCTAAGAAGGGGTAAGCCTGAGCTAACAAGCGGTAAGTCTGAGTGATGGGCACATGGGCGTCTCTGTTTTACTCGCAACGCTTTTAAGTAAGTTAAAATTATTTTAAGATAAAGAAAACAAAGGGTTAAAAGAGCACCGACTGATCTTCCAGAGGTCCTGAGTTCAATTCCCAGCAACCACATGGTGGCTCACAACCCTTTGTAATGAGATCCGATGCCCTCTTCTGGTGTGTCTGAAGACAGCTACAGTGTACTCATATACATAAATCAGTCTTAAAAAACAAACAAACAAAAAAAATCAAAGCCTGGGGCTGGGCATGTAGCTGAGTAGAGAAGTGTATGCCTAGTAGAAAAAAAAATATAAAACAAGTCAGCCAGTAATGGTGGCACACACCTGTGATCCCAGCACTTGGGAAGAGGGAGCAGGAAGATCGGAAGTTCACACTCACCCTCTAGCTCAAGGTCAGCCTGGGCTACATGAAATGAGAGACCTTGTTTCAAAAGATGAAATTAGAACAATCAGGCAGATCTGGGTTGCCGTTTACAAAGCAGTCTCATCCGACTGCATATAGCGAGGTAGAGCCCTCACGTGGAGACAGGTTGGAACCCAAGTCCCCATTCAAACATCCACACTAACAGAATGCCTCTCGGGGCTGGTGAAGGGAATAAGTGCCTATGAGAAATATTCATGTACACTTCAAGTATATGCCAGTGTAAGAGTCCAGCAGATGGAAAGGAAGAACCAGGGACGAGACAAAGTGTCTATTCTCCGGGAGTAATGATACTAAGCTAAGGCAGAAGAACAGAAGGGAGGTGGGGCGTGGCGACTCACGTGGTAGAACAGCCTGAGCAAAAGCTCTAGCGTTGGCAAGTGGCATGTGTGTTCAAGGACCTGCAAACTTCCTCCTTTAGGACCTGGAGGAAAGGTTCAGCGCAGCACCCAGTACGGTCTGCACATGCGCAGAATGTGCGAGCAAGTGAACGGCTGGGCTCAGGTTCCAGTATCTGTCTGGAGAGAGCCCCTCGCACCCAGCCCCTAAATCTCACAGTTCCACAGAAAGAAAGCACTGCTCTTTTCCCCTCAGGGCAGAGCCAGAAGAGACACCCCGACTTCCCCCTATGCCCCCACCCGCCGCCTAAACGCCTTCTCTCCTGTTAGGAAGAGACAGAGATTCCGAGCATCCTCGCTAAGCCCCTCGGGCCCAATGGGGCCTTGTTTGGAGCTTTCCCCAGCCCYACAGCCTGCCTTGTTTGTTTGTTCAGCAGGTTTATTTCAGCCATGGCACAGCCTGTTCCGACTCTGGAACATTTACAAGATGAGCCAATTTTTTAAAATCATACAAAATAAATGATTTCTCTTGGAGCTAAAGGGTGGGGCTGCCAGGGTGGGAGACAGGTTTCTGGCCAGCTCTGGGCAGAGTTTTTGGCTTATCCTTCGATGTATTCTTCCCCCTCTTGCCCATGGGAACCAAAGGGGCTGTGATGGGATTTCCTGCCTCTATTTCTCCAGACTGTGATGTGGAAAGATTGGGACATTCAACCGTAAGATTTCCGGTTCTCATCTCCACCCTTGGTAGTTCCGCTCCAAAGCCTGGCTCTAAACCACTGTTCAAGCCGCGGCCCCATCTAATCGATCAGCCTTGGGATACAGATGTCAGAGCCAGACCTGGACATCCTGCCCCTCAGCAGCAGCTTTCTTTCCCTCTCTGCTTGAGAATTCTGGCTTTATCCTTCTAAGGCCAGCTGTCATCTTGTCACCTCTAAATCCTACTGTCTTCCTTGTAGCTGGCCAACTATTAAAAACATTTTTTTTTTAAAGTTCAACCAGGATCAATAGGACAGCAAAAAATGTTATTTTTTTTTTTCTGTCTGGATATTAACTCAGCAGAGTGATGTTAGGTATCTCAGTTGATCTGAAACGCTTATTTGTACCTATGTGGGTATTTTATCACCAAAAGACTAGAAATTAAAGATTAATATGTATTTGGGGGACAAAAAGAATACTTTATTCAAATCTTAGTTTAGGCAAGTTTAACTGTAATCCTAACACTCAAGACTGAGGGAGGAAAACAGAGTTCAAGGCTAGCCTGAGCTATATAGCAAGACTGTCTTAAAAAAAAAAAAAAACAAGGGCCGGGCGGTGGTGGCGCACGCCTGTAATCCCAGCACTTGGGAGGCAGAGGCAGG
>BDUI01002246.1:64251-74505 GCA_002335545.1 Apodemus speciosus | reverse complement strand
AGAGGCTTTTTCAGTGTCTTGTGAGATGATCACGTGAATTTTTTTCTTTCAGTTTATTTTATGGTGAATTATGTTTATAGCGTTTCATATATTGAGCCATCCCTTCCTTTCTGGGATGAAGCCTACTTGATCATGGTGAATGATTTTTTTGATGTGTTCTTGTATTGGGTTTGTGAGGATTTTATTCAGTATTTTTGCATTGATGTTCACAAGAGAAATTAGACTGAAACTCTCTTTGTTAAGTCTTTGTGTGGTTTAGGTATCAGAGTGACTGAGGCTTCATAGAATGAATTTGACAGTGTTCCTTCTGTTTTTTTTTGTGGAATAGTTTGAGGAATATTGGTATTAGTTTTTCTTTAAAAGTCTRATAGAATTCTGTGCTAAAACCATTTGGTCTTTGACATYGTGGGGTTGGGAGGTCATAATGATTGCTTCTATTCCCTTAAAAGTTATAGGACTATTTRGATAGTTTATCTGGTCTTGATTTATTCTTGGTATGTGGTATCTGTTTAGAAAATCATCCATTTCATTAAGATTTTCTAATTATGTGGAGTACAGACTTTTGAAGTAAGACCTAATGATTCTTTGAATTTCTTCAGTTTCTGTTATTATGTCTCCCTTTTCATTTCTGTTTTTTGTTCRTTTGTTTTGAGTACCTTCTTCCTGCCTTTAGTGAGTTTGGCTAAGGGCTTTTCTGTCTAGTTGACTTTTTCAAAGAACCAACTCTTAGTTATGTTCATTCTTTACATTGCTATCTTTGTTTCTAATTGAGTTATTTCAGCCTTGGGTTTAATTATTTCCTGTCATCTGCTCCTCTTTGTTGTGATTGCTTCTTTTTGTTCTAAGAGCTTTCAGGTGTGCTGTTAGGTTGCTAGTATGAGATTGTTCCAATTTCTTTATGAAGGCACTTAGTGCTATGAACTTTCCTCTTAACACTGCTTTCTTTCAATGTGCCATATAAGTGTCAGTATGTTGTGCCTTCGTTTTCATTGGATTGTAGAAAGTCTTTAATTTCTTTTTAATTCTTCTTTAACCCAATGGGTAATGAGTAGAGAGTTGCTCAGTCTCCATGAGTTTATTGGCTTTGCATTGTTTGTTTTTGTTGAAGTCCAGCCTTAATCCATGGTAATCTCWTAAAATGCAAGGGGTTATTTCAATCTTTCTGTATCTTTTGAGGATAGTTTCGGAACTGACTATATGGTCAATTTTGGAGGTTTTATGGGTTGCTGAAAAGAAGGCATATTCTTTTGCTTTTCAGTGAAAGATTCTGTAGATATCTATTAGATCCATTTTGTTCAAAACACCTATTAGTGACATTATTTCTTTTTTTAGTTTCTGTTTTGATGACCTGTCCATTGGAGAGAGCAGGGTGTAGACAGCTTGATCAATGGAATAGAATCAAAGATACTGAAATACACCACATGCCTATGGACACATGGTTTTTGACAAAGAAGTCAAAATTATACAAGTAAAAAAGAAAGCATCTTCAACAAATAGTGCTGGTCTAACCACATGTCTACATGTAAAAGAATGCAAATAGATCCATCTGTATCACCCTGCACAAAAACTCAAGTCCAAGTGAATCAAAGACCTCAACATAAAACTGGACACACTAAATCTAGTAGAAGAGAAAGTATGAAGTAGCCTTGAATGAATTGGCATAGGAGACAACTTTCTGAACAGAACTCCAATGGCTCAGGCTCCAGAATCAACTACTGATAAATGGGACTTCATGAAACTGAAAAAATTCTGTAACAAAGAACACTTTCAATAGGACAAAACAGCAGCCTACTTATTGGGAAATGATCTTCACTAACCCTATATCTAACAGAGGGCTAATATCCAAACATATATAAAGAACTCCAACAAATGAAATAGCCCAATTAAAATAGGGGGAGTAGACACTCAAGAATTGAGACTCACCCCATTGGCAAGTACCAATCACTAACAATATTAATAATACTCTGTTATGCTTACAGGTAAGAGCCTATTATAAATGTTCTCTGAGAAGCTCCACCCTGTAGCTGACTAAAATTGGAATAAAAGATGTCCCTAAAGCTGTTGTTATCTCTCAGTGGAATCCATTTCCACAACAGGGTTGCCTTGTCTGTCCTCAGTGGGAGATGAAAAGTCTAATCTCTGCAGATACTCTAACTCTGGAGATACCCAGGAGAGGTCCTTACCCTCTCAGAGGAAAAGAGAAAGGGGAATGGGGTGAGAAACTCTGTAAGAGGGAGACCATGATAGAGAAGACAGTGATTGGGATGTAAATATAAATAAATAAGTAAATACATACATACATACATACATACATACATACATACATACATACAGACAGACAGACAGACATACAGATATACATACATACATACGGTACAAAGCTAAACAAAGAATTCTCAACAAAGGACTCTCAAATGGCTAAGAAGCTCTTAAAGAAATGCTCCGTGTTCTTAGTCATCAGGAAAATGCAAATCAAAATGACTCTGTGATTCTCTCTGACACCCATCAGAGTGGCTAAGAGCAAAAACTCAAGTGACAGCACATGCTGGCAAGGATGTAGAGAAAGTAGAATACTCCCCACCCCACCCCGCCCCCAGCACTGGTGAGAATGCAAACTTATATAACCACTCTGGAAATCAATCTGACAGTTTCTCAGAAAACTGGAAATAGTTCTTCCTGAAGATCCAGCTATACTACTCCTGGGCATATATCCAAAAGAAGCTCCACCATACCACAAGGACACATGATCCACTATGTTCATAACAGCTTTATTCATAACATCCAGAAGTTGGAAACAACCCAGATGTCCTTCAAAAGAAGAATGGATATAGAAAGTGGTTCATCTATTCATCTATTAAAAACAAGGACATTACAAATTTCACAGGCAAATGGATGGAACTAGAAAATATCTTCCTGAGTGAGGTAATCCAGACCTAACATACCAATGCATGTATGTACTCACTTACAAGTAGATATTAGCCATAAAGTACAGGATACACATGACACACTCCACAGACCCAAAGAAGCTAAACAAGAAGGAAGGCACAAGTGAAGATACTTGAATCTCAATTAGAAGGGGAAATAAAATAGTCATAGGAGGCAGAGTGTGAAAGGGAACTGGGTAGGTGAAGGGAAAGGAAGGGGAATGGGGACAGGATCAGGTATGGGGAGAAACAGGAGAGAAGATTGGAGACACAGAATAAATGGAATTCTGTAGCCACCAGGGGATGAGGGGGATAGGGGGATAGGGGGCATCTATAGGACATGGCAGAGACACGGGATAGGGGAGGTTCTTAGGAGTCAATGTGGGTGACCTTAGCTGAGATGCATAGCAATGAGGCTATGGAACCTGAAGAAGCCACCTCCTATAGTCATGCAGGACCCCCCAGTGGTGAGATAAGGATACCAACTCACCCGCAAAGCTTTTGACCCAAAATTTGTCCTGCCCAAAAGAAATGCAGGGACAAAGCTGGAACAGAGTCTGAGGGAATGGGTGACCAATAACCAGCCCAATTTGGACCCTCCTAAGGGCAAGCACCAGTCCCTAACACTATTAATGATATTCTGTTATGCTTTCAAACTAGCATAACCGTCTTCTGAGAGAATACACCGAGCAATTGACTGGAGCAGATGCAGAGACAGCCAAATACTGGATGGAGGCTGAGGGCTTCTATGGAGATGTTGGGGAAAGGATTTAAGGCCCCAAAGGGGACAGGAACTCCACAGGAAGACCAACAGTCAAATAACCTCGACCCTTGGAGACTCTCAGAGATTGAGCAACCAACCAAAGAGCATACAGAGGCTAGACCGAGGCTCCTATCACATATGTAGCAGATATGCAGTTCAGTCTCCATGGGTTCCCCAACAACTGCAGAGATGTTGCTCCAAGAAAGTGAACTACTCATGGGCCCCCTACTATATCAGAGGTATAGGGAAGAGGGTGGAGGGAATGACTCTGCTGTGGAGGACTAGGAGGGGGAGCAGCGATGGGGATGAATAAATAAATTAATGGAGGAAAAAATAGTATGATATACTAAATAGATAGCATTCCTCAATGGAATATCTGGCACATATATAAAGTATGATTTCTCTCAGCAAGTACCATGCAAATAGATCAATTCTCAAGGCTGTAATATGACATTGTTTTGTAAGACTACCCATGAATTATTAGTATACCTGATGTGTTTATAAAAAGATAAAGAGGTAAAGAATATGTTCTGTGGGGTGTGTCAGGTGATGTGTTGGGGGGAAGGGGGTGCCTCAGCCAGCTCATGTTGAGGCATCCCTTCCCCCTGAGGGACCACATGCTGTTACCAGTTAACTATGGGGAGAAGCATACCTGGCTGTTGCCAGGTAACTGTGGGGTGGAGTTTAGACAGAATCCTAACAATACCGAAAGCAGTAACAACCATGTCAGCAAATGCCTGAACCTGAATTAATGCACTATAAATACTTTCTTTCTCTTTCTTTCTCTCTCTCTCTTTCTTTCTCTCTCTCTCCCCCTCTTTCTTTCTTTCTTTCTTTCTCTCTTTCTCTCTTTCTCTCTTTCTTTCTTTCTTTCTTTCTTTGTTTCTTTTTTCCTCCTTCCTTCCTTTCTTTCTTTCTTTCTTTCTTTCTTCCTTTCTTTCTTTTATTCTTTTCTTCCTTTTTTTGTCATACCAATGACAGTAAAACATCCTAATATTCCAATCCAAAACTGGCATGCTGTGAAGTAGTATGCACCCATGGACATAGGAAATGAAAATTAAGCTATGAACATCTAGGGTAATTGTGACCATTGAGAAAATTGACTTCATTGCCATTTTAAAAATAAATATCTGTTGTTATAACAGATGTACAGAATATCAATCTCCATTTTTGGATCAGAAAGCAGAAATAATTTGGAAATTATACCACTACACACAGGGCCTGAAACAAAGTGAAGATAGAATACAGAGAAGGACTGAAACATAGTGACGGTGTTTATGGAGGACACATGGCATGCTGAGAAACCTGTACTCATTTGGTGGACTGTAGATAAAAATTTAAATGTATTCAATATTGAGCTAATCAGATAGGCTTACGAAAGAAAAGAAAATTATTCCGCATTCTTGGATCAAATCTGTTGGAAGGTTGAGTTCCCCTCAGATATAAGGTTATCTACATAAAATGTTTCAAATTAAAATTTCTCCAGCTTCTACAGAGCACAAAATATCACGACTCTAAAGTACAGTTTTCCAGCTTTTTAAACATAAAGGCTATATGCAGAAAGCATGAGTTCCTCATCAGCTGCTTTTATTGAGTGACGATGAGTACTTCTTTGATGTCCTATTGGAGTTGGGGTGCTTGGCATTTCTCACTGTTTGGCTTCTCTGATTGCCACCATTACCTCAGTATGCCTCAAGAGTACTAATATGATCTGAGGAGCCTATTGAAGTGCCATTCCTCAGAAACACCAAATTGAATCTATGGGCACAAAATACCTTGAATAGATCAACACCTCTATCCTCTGAAAAAATTTTGGTCCTGTTTGTTGATATTTATGGAAATGAGTATTTTTAATTTCGTGTTTATTTTCTTGAATAATTGATCTGGTTAACAAATGAGAATCAATGTGAATAAAAAATATAAGTAAAGAACCTAGTTATTATGACTAATGTAGCCTTTATATTAATTTTTGCTTAGAAAGCTTAAAACCATTACCCCTGCAACCAAAGTGGAGAAAGCCATTTTCCTTTAAAATTGATCCACTATGCTGTGTTAACTTTTTTACATGCATCAGTTCRTAATGACTTGTGCCTATGTGTTTTTGCAGTTTCACTTCATATTTGAATAATAGTTGAAATTATGTCTTAATAAGGTAAAAGTTTTATCTAAAATAGTCGCTTCTTGAAGTTTTGCATAATGTTAGTTAACTGAGTACATCCCAGTAAAGTTGCTCATTGAGTACTGACTTAACCAGACACATAGGGATCTTCGATCATAGCTAAAACTAGAAGTTTTCTTTTAGCACTTCAGAATAGCAGAGCTAGGATGTTTGGAAAACTACAACTTTGACACTCTGGAATTTTAGGATTACATTTCAACCATAACCAGAGATGAAAAGGGACACCTGGTCCTTGTGTTCCTGGGGCTCTATTTCGACTGTTGGTGCCTGAAGAGAGCAAAGGAGACAGTATTTCTATGTCTTAGAAATGTGCTGTGTGAGCCATGAGCTCAAGCAAACACAAGTGAAGTAAAAGTAAATGTTACTGGATTTCGCCACTTCCAAATTCCAATTTGGTGTGTTTGCACCCACTGATTGCAGAGCCATGGAGCCAAGCACACARACACTTAAGAACAATTATTTGCTCACTAAAATAATTTCATAAAGTAAACCAAGTCTTCAGCCCTTAAATTAAAAAAAACTATTAACACAATGCCAATTCTGAATATTCATGTAAAGTATATAGAATTGAGAGTATCTTGTAGTTTTATGTTATTTGAGTCAGAGTCTCAGGAGCACATCACCAGTAGTCTGTAACTTCTGTCAGACACACTCATGCCTATAGTCACACTTAACATGAGGACAGGGTTACATCACACCCAAGTCAACATTCTATACTCTCAGGAGATAGGTTTCATTTTCACCATGACATGGTGTGTGGTAAAAGGTTGTCATACATTGTGTAGTTTATCAGAAACATGTCTTTTGTTCCTTAAACTCTAACTTATTTCCCTTCACACACCTCTCCAACAACACACACACACACACACACACACACACACACACACACACACACACGGATGAACAATATCTTTGGACAAGTAGAGATTACATTGAAGAGAAGTGAATTAGATTCAAATAAAGTGCAAAACACTTTATTTGTGAGAAAGACCCAGACTCACATTTTACATGTTGTAACCTACTTGCTTCTTTGACTCAAGTTATTAGATTAGTAACTTCCATTTGCAAAAAAATTATTCAGGAAATTAAGATGCAGTTTTTTGTCCACCTCTCTATCTTTTCATCATACACTAAGTAGTTGTTTTTATAAATTATTTTGTGCTTATTTCTTTATGTCTTATCCGACAAAAGCAACTATGTAGAATAATAAATGCAAAGAATGTTTGTATCTAGGTCTGAAGGTTTAAAATATGTCCACTAAGAGCACATGATTTCTATAAAATTCAAAATGCATTTCTGAAAATGACCAAAGGTGAAGAAATAGAGAATTCTGGCATCTCACAAGCTTGCTCTCAGATGCAGTCTGGACTTCAGGAATTTTAAATTATTCCTCTAATTCTCAGATGAAGCAAGGCTCTGTGAGGCAGCATTCTTCATTAAGAAACACTTAACTCACTAATGATATGGACCAAGTGGAGAATGAAGAAAAGCAATTTCAAAGAACACAGCATTTTTTAGAAGAAAAATCACTTGTTCTCCATTCAAAATGAATCATTTAGATGGCCATTAGCCACGATCATCATAGGTGGGCAAAGGAAAATGGAAAATTGTATAATTTCATGGATGCTAATTGTATTTTGGTTGAGGAAGAGGAATTCATGTGCTTGGTGAATTGAGCTGCAGTAATAACACAAAATAACTCTTTGGTGGCTTGTGAAGTCATTAGAGTTTTAAATTGCATATTGATCATTCATATAATTCATTTACAGAAATTTATATAAATATATCCAATGATCAGATTCAATCTGATCACCAATACAATTCCATGTTAACCTTGAACCTAACACTATACCCATTCTATCTAGCTTTACTATGTATATATTTTAATATATGTAAAATCATTTTTTCTACTTTGATTTATTCTCATATTGAGATTTAGTATTTTTTAGATTCCTTTGCTTTGCCAAATGGCTAGAGCATGATTCATCATGTTCTCCAACTTCTATTACTGAAAGGCCAAACCTACTCCATCTTTGGACAGGCCTCCATCTTAAAAGAAAAAGAAAAAATCCTGGGAACTTGACCCACAGCTGAACCCAAGCTGCACCCATGTACCAGGAAGGTCCCCACAGCTTGTCTTTGGCTAGAGCTATTATTCCCTAGCTACTTCCTAGCAAGAGTTAACCAAGTATTAGTCTGATTGTTTCAGAGGGACTTTCAGATCATTTGTAATTCTTTATGGACTTGCTTCAGAACTCCCACCTGTTGGCTTCAAATAGTCATTCAGTTAGATGCTTGCCAGAATGGGGGTCTGCACACTTGCTCCCATTTCCTATAAAACCTTGTTCAAATGAGAGTTTGGGGCTACTTCACCAAACTGTCCTGTGGGCCAGTGGTGAGTGAGCACAAATTCAAGTTTGTAACAAAGAAACCCTCATGTGATTGCATTGAGGTTAACTCTTGGTTGGTCTTTTACGCTAGCGAATAAGGAACAAGATTACCACTGTTCCTTTATTTTCTATTTCATATATCTAAGCAGTATAAAGTGAGCCTCCATATGTATTCACATAGGAAGGTAACAAGTCTAACCTCAAGTCTAGCCGATGTATAACCTTCCTTTATGAACAATATCCCTGCTGTTGCAACTGATTTTATTTCAGATTCTCCTGAACTACTTATGGTAATTATTGCTGAATTTTTGTTTTACAAGTGTTCGTTGCATGCATATTGAATGAAGTAAGACAATTTCTCTTTTTGTAGCCTGTTCTTCATAAAGTTCACCTCAATGTAAGCATGTTCCTAAAATCAGATTGCTAACAGTACTGACATATAGTCAGAGTAATAGGTTATAGTGCAAGTGCAGTGCACGACACAAGGGACATCTCACGGCAAGCTTCGAAACAGCATTAGAGTTGATTATTATTGAAAATGATCTTTCAGCAGGAACTGTGAAGGAATGAAGGTCCACAGACTTTCCTAGGGCAAATTTGTTTATTCAGTTATTTGCAAAGGGAGAATTCTACTAAATGGTAAAGGGACACTTTTTTTTTTTGCTTTTTTTTATTGGATATATTCTTTATTTACATTTCATTTCCCTTTTTCTGGTTTCCCTGCCCCCCAGATGTCCCATATGTCTTGGTTTCTTCTTAATGCACTGGGATAAAACCAACCTTTTACTCAACTACAACTACAGTATTGGAAGAAAGCCCAAGGTTTTATTTATTTGTTCTGCAGTTTAGAGCTTTGAATCCCGATTTCTGTGTACACAGGTCACCTGCTACATCCACTTAGATGTCTATTGGGCTGAACTTGCAAATACTCTGGGCATAGCCACAGTTCTTTTCATCCTGGAATTCGTCTAGGAGCACACTCATTTCTCTTGCCCTTTAAAGGTTGAGAATATGATGTAAGGACTGCTGCAGTAGGCTAGAAAAACAATGGGTAGAGAAGTGAATGGATGAGTCTCATTCCTTCTTCAGACAAGGACACCAATCTGTCTCCAGAGTCAGCTCCCTGAGTACCAGAACTTGCCTCATAAGCCTGAGGGCCAAAGTTTCAAGGCTGAACTCATGTGAACAGAGTTAACCAATTCCAGGCTAGTCCCCTGATCTCCAGATATATGCTATCTTCTGTGGCACGTGAACACACTTGCACACTTAGATGTACATACATACACACACTCACAAAATTTTAAATGAAAAAAAAATTGAAGTATGTCAAGAAAGCCTATTATTGAAAGAGACTTTGAAATATGCAGGTGGAATGAGATCTTTGCATAGCTATGCAATAGCATAAATTTYATGTTTTCTGCTTGACAGTGTCACCCTAGATATGTAAGAGATAGCTATATACTTAAGCCAATTGGATCGCACTAAAACTTAACTACTGTTATAAAATATTAAATGCAGAAAATTATTAATAATGTTTGGAACATAGTAACATGGCTTCTACAGAGCTGCCTGCAAGTATTATCATCCTGCAGATGTAGTGGAGGTCAGGGCTGATGTTTTAGAAAAACATACATGCATATATAATGATCTCTGCTTTCTGTGTAAGTAAACAGATGGCAGCCAGAGGCAATACTGAACAGATTCTGTGGTTATAGTGGAGTCTGTTTGATGGTATCTTCAATGGATTTTATAAAGATTCTCAATAAAGGTTTTGAGTCTATACATATTCRTTCAGATGTTTCTCTGAATCTCTCAGGTAGTAAACCTAATAATATTTAAGTAAATTAAAAAAGGTCATCCCAGACTCCATTATGTCCTGACACACTTTTCTGTGGTCGTCTATATCTCAGCAATTTAGAAACCAGTCGTTGACAGTTTCATTTAGAAGATAAACAAATGGAAAGCTAATATTTTATTTTTGACCCAGGTCCCAGTAAG
>BDUI01002245.1:110748-128441 GCA_002335545.1 Apodemus speciosus | reverse complement strand
TTCAAGCATTCTCTCCCTATCCCTCTGAGTTTGTGTGTTTGCATATTTCAGATACCTTGTTTATATGGATTTATTTGTTCTTCTCTAGTTGAATAATTCCCATAAAAATGTCGTTCAGGTCCATCCTTATTGCATATTGTAGAATTTCCAGATCTCATATTCCTCCATTGTAGGTATATGCTACATTTTATACTATTTATCTGTTGGGGTATATTTGAGTTATTTCTACAGCTTATCTTTTACGAATTACACTACAATGCTCATAGAAGTCAGATATTTACTTGATAACTAATTCACTCTTCTGGATATTTGGCAAGAAATTGTATTGCTAGATTGYATCCTAGCTTTGATTTTTAGGGGACTTTTGTAGTATTTCCTGTACTTGATTCCTATTAACATTGTATAAGGTTCCAAACTCTGCATATCCACAATATAGTGTATATTTGTATTGTTAATAGTATCCTAGTAAGTATGAAGTAATATCAAATCATAGTTTTGACTTGTGTTTTTCTGATGATTACTAATGATGGACTCTTTTTCACATGTGTGTTGGGCCATTTTTATTTCTTCTTGGAGAAATGTCTATTTCAAGGATTTGTCCATTGGCAAAACAAATTGCTGAGTTTTTGACAATTGGAGATTAGGCCTTTTCAATATGTGCTCTGAAAATATTTCTCCCATTTCATAGGTTGCTTTCTCAAACACAAATTCTGAGAATCATTATTCTTTGTGAATTTCTCCATTTTAAATTACAAAGAATTAGACTCTACAATATAACATTAGTTGATAGAAATCTGATTACTCAGAATATATGTTTACTGTTTGTTTCCAATTATTATTTTGTATTGCAACATATTTAAATATGATTACACTTCTTAAGTCATACTGGCTGCACCAAAAAAGACAAAAAAAGTAACCTTCCTAAAACCCTAAACTTTTCTTACCCAGTTATTTCATAGTTAATGCTGTAACTGATTCCAGGTACTGCAGAAGACCGTGATTCACTAATATAGCAGGATTGTGACTTTAGTCTTAAAAAGTGATAGATAATTGAATATTTAGACTATAATAACATTTTATGCATTACCAATTTATAGTGATGAGGTAAAATAAGACAAGAAAAAACTGAAAAACAGCTTTTCAGAACTTTTTGAACGATGTGTACAGGGTGACATTATTTTCCATTATTCAAAATAGGTTTGTTTACTTATCTCTATGTAAAGAATTTTTATTTCTAGGAACACTACTCACAGAAGTAGATATTGAATAGTGAAAAAATAGACAGTTAAGTGAAAATTCAAATATTGGCATGAGGAATAGAATCCAATACTCTATGAAAAATCCATTTAACTAAACACTTTCTGATGGTAATAATAGAGGTGGTGGAAGTATCAGTATGACAGGGAGCACTGTTTTAGAACATAGGTAGGAAAGTAAATTAAACAAAAGTTTAATTTTTTTCTTTTTTTTCAAAAACACTACGTTGGATTTAACATCAGTTCAAATCTTTCTAACACTGCAGCAGGAGCCTTTTACTTATGAGGAGCATTTGAAAATACTTTTAAAAAGTTTAAAATAAAATTTAAGTTTTAGTCACTCATGCAATTAATAAAATTGTGAAGTTGTGTTCTCTGTACTAGGCACAATTTCAAGAGCATCAAAAGATAGAGCACGTAGTCCTCTGTCTAACAGTGAATTCTAGAAAGTTTTTCCCCTTCCACATTAACATGCCATAGATATTACCATTGTTCTAGTTTTATTTGTGCAGACATTTTCAGAAAGAACATTTTTATAGAAGATTTTTGGTACTATTCCTCTTACAATATTTACATTCCTTTTTCCATGATGTTCTCTGAGCTGTAATTGTAGGAGCTGTGGTGATGTATCTATCCACTGGAGCTGGGCTACACCATGAATACTTAATTGATGTCTGCTCTGTGTTTAATTTTGTTTTTCTTGTTGTAAAGAGGGGGCTTTTACTGAACTCTAGGAGAAAGAGAAATATCTCTCCTAAGGATAAGCCTCTGTTGTTCAATATACAAAGTGGTCAACCTTGAAACCATCCATACACATAAAAAAATTTACATTCTATAGGAGGATACGTAAAGTTTCTATTGAGGATTTATTGTCCCAGGGGAGCCCTAAAGAACTAATAGGAATCAGTCAGTCAAAATATGGTTTATGTGCATGTGCATATACTTGTGCACACATGTGCACACATGTGCACACACACAAGTATAGAGGCAAGAACATATGAAAACATCAAGAATTTCAAGTGCTTAATGCTAGTGTAATTGAAGGCATATAGGAAAAAAGTAAAAGAAAGACAAAAACAAACAAACAAACAAAAAAACCAAAGAAGCATGGCAAATGATGAAATCTAAAAGGAGCTTTCCATAAAGATTCTTCAACACTAAACAAAAGAGACTAGTATCAATGGGAGGGGAGGCCCTTGGTCCTGTGAAGGCTGGATGCCTCAGTGTAGAGGAATGCTAGGGTGGTGAGGTGGGAGTGGGAGTGTGTGTGGGGGAGCATCCTCATAGAAGCAGGGGGAGGGGAGATTGGATAGGAGGGTTCCAGGGGGAAATCAGGAAAGATGATAACATTTGAAATGTAAATACATAAAATATCCAATAAAAAAGCAGTTAATTTTAGAAGAAGGTCAGAGTTGAAAGGAGGATGCCTTCACTTAAAACACATGATTAATTGAATATCTGGGAAACATCCAGTTTGTACAGAGCAGAATAATATCTGCAAGAGGACCCTGTGTAGAGCTACACAGTGAGCAAGAGTTCATAAGGTGACTACATCTGCTGTTAGGACTTTTAATAAAACTGAAAATTAAACCAAGAGATCTGATTATAAGTATTATACCCATTAATAGGGAAAGGATAACAAATGAAACAGTAAAAAATTGAGATCTAAAGCTTCAAGAAAATTCAAATGACATGGACCAATTTAAAGAACTATAAAACGTTGTCTTTTAATGATGTGACAATGGCAGGCAAGATAGAGATTTAGATGTGTCTCTGTGCTTCAAAACAAATGAAGAGTTGGAATTCACAGATAGTTAAATTCTGAATGAAATAGGTGTGAGATACCAGGACATTACTGTTTTTGGGGGGATTGGTTGTTTATTTTTGAGATACATTTTAATTAGAACATTCTTTGAATTCACTGCCTATTTTTTCATCAAGTGTAACTGAATGTTTGTGTATATATATGCTTTCCTAAATAGAACCTGTTGGGTTCGTATAATGTTATTTAGCTGAGAATTTGACAATGGATGACAAATTGGTGTGCTTTTCCTTGTGGAGCTTCACCTCTGCTGCTCCCAGCTTTACTCAGGTGTCCGTAGTTCTTTGTGTAGAGTTGAAGTCTCATGATCTTTCCTCCATGTAGTTTGACACATTCATTGTCATCCATGTTCAGCTCATGTTTCAGCAGTCATGTTGGTGAGATATTATAGGTAGCTTCTGATGTTACCAGGAGACACAAGCTCACAGGAAAGGGCCAAATCCTCTGGTTCTTATAATCTTTCCACCCACTCTTCTGCAATGTTCTATGAGCTTTAGAGGTGGGAGTGCTTTGTGTGTGTGTGTATGTGGGTRTGCGTGTGTGTATGGACTGGGTTCCACAACTCTACATGCTTTTTGGTTGGAGTTTTCTGTAGTAGTCTCCATCTATTACAAAGAGAAGTTTCCTTGATGAGTGGTGAAAACTGTATTTATCTGTAAGTATGTAAACAACTTTATAGATTGTTATTGGGGATTATGGTGGTATAGTAAATTAGTGGTTTTAGATTCTCTAACAATAACCATGATTTCACTACCACTGAGTAGTCAGCTAGGTTACCAATAGCATGCATGGAATCTCTCTTGTTGAATAGGTCTTAAGTTTAATTAGAAAGTAGTTGGTCATTGCCAGGATATGTGTCACTACTGTGCCCATAGGGCTATAGTGCTGTGCTGGTCATTGATGTGGTTCATAAGCATCATAGCAGAGTAGGACTATTATTGGCCTCCTTCCTTTGAAAGCTTGTATAGTGCCTTCTGGTACACAATCCTCAGGGATGGTGGATTTTGGTCAGTTCCAGATCAGGGCTTCTGGGTCTGTTTTTGAAGTTTATGGTATCTTCAGGAATAGGAAGTACTTAATTTCYATCTCTGGGACCAAGGTTACCCAAGACAATATATGCTTTCGAAGTCCCTTAAACAGCCCTTGTCAACAACTGAAAAGAAGGCTTCTCGTGTATGGTTTGAGAATTTTTGTTATGTGGTCTTAGACTCTTGGAGAGCATTATCAGCTCACATGAGAAAAGTTTATTTAAACTATGTTTATATATGTATAAACTGAAGCATATGCATTATGTTTCTTTTCAGGTAAATAGTTAATAGTATGATACCTTGTGGATTTTCCAGGGATCTATATTGTTATTTTACCCACTTATCTCCCCTTTCTTAGGAGCTCCATGTTTTCCTTTCCTCCCCATCAGATCATTTGTATTTTCAATTTTTTTGAGAAGATCCTAAATAAATGGCACAGTCTAGAAATATCTAATAAATGATAGCAAAATGCACTGTGGCTTTTAGGTATTTGAAGTAAATGATCAGGATCCACTAATAGAAATATATAACAAAAGCACATGAGTATATTCCTTCCATAAGTGTGTTGAACATAGCATTTTCACTATAGAAAATAAAATAAATGTACCCCACTTATCTTGCATATGCAAAGAAATCTGCTGCTATCTTTGTTGCTTAATTTATTTCCAGGAGAGAAACATCTTATACTTAAAGCAATATCCAGGTAGTAAGAGTTGAAACAAATTTATGTTCTTAGATATCTATATGCATCCAATATCCAGAATTTGCCTTAGTATAATGTTCTGTGTGCCTGTTGGGTGGCATTATATATAAGTCCTATCTTAATAATAATTAACTACATCTGGGCATCCTTAAGAGTAACAGATAGTTCTTTAGAATTGGATCTTTTACAATAACATGAGTCCTTAAGAAAAATTTCACTGCTCATTTGGAAATCTAGGCAACGGCAACACTTACTATGATATATACTTAGAAAATAAATATAGGCTGGCTTGTTGGCATCAGTATCCACAGCCCTTTGCTAGACTTTAACTAACTGTGACTTTATAAAATCTTGATTTCAAAGGTCAGTAATGAGAAACCACTCGACAATAACAACCTTCATCCTTCTGGGACTAACAGATGACCCACAACTTCAAGTTCTGCTTTTTATCTTCCTATTTCTCACATACATGCTGAGTATAACAGGAAACCTGATTATCATCATCCTCACCTTGGTGGATCCCCATCTTAAAACACCCATGTACTTTTTCCTCAGAAATTTTTCTTTCCTAGAAGTTTCCTTTACCACAGTCTGTATTCCTAGATTTCTATACAGTATATCAAGTGGAGACAATACCATTACCTATAATGCTTGTGCAAGTCAAATATTCTTTGTTATTCTCTTTGGAGCAACTGAATTTTTTCTCTTGGCAGCTATGTCCTACGACCGCTATGTGGCCATCTGCAAACCCCTTCATTATATGGCCATCATGAACCCCAGGGTGTGTACCTTGCTAGTCATCACATGTTGGATGTCTGGCTTAATGATTATCATTCCACCCCTTAGCTTGGGCCTCCAACTTGACTTCTGTGACTCCAATGCTATTGATCATTTCAGCTGTGATGCAGGTCCCCTTCTAAAGATCTCATGCTCAGACACATGGGTAATAGAACAGATGGTTATACTTGTGGCAGTCTTTGCACTCATTATTACCCTAATCTGTGTGATTTTATCCTATACATACATCATCAGAACAATTCTGAGATTCCCTTCTGCACAGCAAAGAAAAAAGGCCTTTTCCACCTGCTCATCCCACATGATTGTGGTTTCTATCACCTACGGAAGCTGCATCTTTATCTACATCAAGCCATCGGCTAAAGATGAAGTGGCCATAAATAAAGGAGTTTCAGTCCTCACTACTTCTGTTGCACCTCTATTGAATCCCTTCATTTATACCTTAAGGAACAAGCAAGTGAAACAGGCTTTCAGTGACTCTGTAAAGAGAATTGCATTTATATCAAAGAGCTAGAAGTTGTAATAAAACAGATTCTTTATTATGTCCTTTCAGATTTAATCTTTGCAATGACAGTCAATATTTCACCCAGATATTATCCTTATAGAACTCATTCTTTGGCATTATAAAGAGATAGATGGGAAATAAGAATAGGATTAAATGGGAAAGAAGATGACATGTCATATGGAAACCTACCACTGTAGAAGCCTACTAAATATGAAAGGAATTTAAATGGAATACCAAATAATGAGGGAGATAATGCCCCATATAGATACATTATGCTACTAAATAAAACCTCCAGTGGCAGGAATGAGTTATATCTTGTTGAATCTTCTCCAAAGGGGTTCCATAATTCCCCCCCCCCAACATCATAGGCTATTGACAAGTCTATTGGTTATCCCCAACAACCTGATGGTAAGGTCCTATTGCTGAAGAAACAACTTACTTATGTCATTGAATATGCTGAAATAAAGCTGGAAGCAAACTAAAAGCTTCATCCCTACTTACTAATATCCACAGTTCTGGAAGGTATTCTGTGTGCTACCAAAAGGAAAACTAATCATCAGTATCTACGATCTTATGACCTATAATAGCAATGTGTCTCAAGATGTGCAATAGTGGCACAAATGTTATGGAAGTAACCAACCATTTTATAAAATTGGATTTAAGGCACACTCTATGAGATGGATCCATACCTGACACATCTAAAAGCTTCATGAGTGCTTTTTCCTTTGTTTTGATATTTTTTGTATTGTTTGGTTTTATATATTGCTTTTGTTTGTTTGGGGAATTAAGAAAGGGAGAAAGAGAAGAACATGAAGTTTGGTGGATAAGTGGTGGGGAAGATCTAGGAGTAGTTGGGTGAAAGATTATGATCATATATATCATATATTGCATGTAAAACAAATTAAATAACTAAAATTAAAAAATAAATCCAAACTTAAATGCCAAAGAAGTAAGACAAATTATATTAATGCAGAGAGATGTAAATAATTTCAAAGACAGACAAATATCACAAATAAGAAAGTAAGAATTTAAATTCATGTTAATAAATTGGGATTATGGCCAAGGGAATAAAGGGAGAAAATATTTAAAGGCTTAAATCTTATAATTTTGGTGCTTCTCATGGTTCTAGTCAGGGGAATCCTATGATCCTCCATGACCAATTCCCAAGTCCTCAGATCTAGCTAGGGCTCCACATACAGTGACCTAGTCTACTAATCACACGTGTGATGTAACCAATGTTTAGGATTTTGAACCCAGATCCTGCACACTCTACTTCAGAGGCTATCAGATTGATTCTGCTTAATCCTCCCTTCAATAATCCTTCCTATGCCCCAGATTAACTACAATACTTCAGGTTTGGACTAAGATACATAATCTGCACATCAGACCAATTCTTCTTCTATGAGGCTAGTATCACTCTAATCTATTACTCTTTAACAAAACCATGTAAAGACAAAACATACACACACACACACACACACACACACACACACACACACACACCCATACACACACAGCATCTAACTGTATATAGAATGTAGATATATGTTAAAAAGATTATCCACCATAACCAAGATAGCTTTATCCCTGAAACAAAGGGTTGGTTCAACACATGCAATTATTGAACTAAATCATTTTTTAAATACTCTGTTTTGTATCTAGCATCCTGTAATTTCTTCAAGACATAGTAGGTTTCCCAGTCTCTGGATCTTGCTTTAAAAATATTGTAGAGCATTTGTTGCTTCTATTACACAAAGTATCATTACATAGTTCTCTCTCTCTCTCTCTCTCTCTCTCTCTCTCTCTCTCTCTCTCTCTCTCTGTCCCTCTGTTTCTTTCTCTCTGTCTCTCTCTGTCTTTCTCTGTCCCTCTCTGTCTCTCTCTCTGTGTGTCTCTTTCTATTACACAAAGTATTATTACCTAGTTCTCTCTCTCTCTCACTCTCTCTCTGTCCCTCTGTTTCTCTCTCTCTGTCCCTCTCTGTCTTTCTCCGTCCCTCTCTGTCTCTGTGTGTGTCTCTTTCTATTTCTATTACACAAAGTATCATTACCTAGTTCTCTCTCTCTCTCTCTCTCTCTCTCTCTCTCTCTCTCTCTCTCTCTCTCTCTCCTCTCCTCTCCTCTCCTCCTCCCTCCCCTTCTTTCTTTCTCTTACTCTCCTTCTCCCCCCACCATACAACACAGAAAATTTACATATACAAATAAGGATTCTGTTTTGTTTTAAAACATGAGTACTTAAGAGAATCAAAGAGGCTTGGTAGAAACCATGTTATCTTGGGAAAGGCAGGATCCTCACAGACATTCCCTAAGGAGACTCCTGGATGTACAGGCATACAGGCACATACACATACTCATATCCACACACAACTATGCTGACCTCACAATCTGTATGGGCGGCTTCACAATGAATAGCTAATTCTCCTTTCATTTTCTTTTTCTTAATCATTTTATTTGTTTACATTTTAAACCCTCTTCCTGGTTATCCCTTTACAAACCCCCTATCCCATCTCCCCTCCTCCCCCTCCTCTTTGCTTCTATGAAGGTGCTTCTCTACCCATTCATCCACTCCTGCTTCACTGCTAGCATCCCCCTTCACTGGGGCATCAAGACACCACAGGACCAAGGGCCTCCCCTTCCTTTCATGTCAGATAAGACCATCCTGGGCTACATATGTATCTGGAACCATAGATACCTCCATGTATAATCTTTGGTTGATGGTTTGGTCTTTGGGAGTTCCAGGTTAGTTGCTATTGTTCTTCCTATAGGGTTTCCTTCCCCTAGTCTCTGTTCCATTTTCATCCTTGGTTAACAGTTTTGAGATGTGTGGGTGGTCCCATTCCACAACTGGGGGCTATGCCTATCTGCTGTAGGTGGTCTCTACAGGTTCTATCTCCCCTTTGTTACATATTTCAGCTAAAGTCATCTCCATTGAGTCCTGGGAGCCTCTTGATTCCCTGGGGTCTGGGACTTTCTAGTGGTTAGCCCAAGTTCTCCATCCCCCATTGCTACATATTTCTATTCCATTTCTTGACCCTCTGTACTTCTCTCCTGTCCCTTTAAATAACTGATTCTGACCCCTTTCTTCTCTCCTCTTCCTCTCTCCCTCTGAGGTGACTCTCTTACTCTACCTTCTGTGATTGTTTTGTTCAACCTTCTATGAAGGATTAAAGCATCCACATTTTGGTCTTTCTTCTTCGTAAGCTACATAAAGTTTGTGGACTGTATCTTGAGTATTCTGAGCCACTTGTCAGAGAATACTTAACATGTGTGATTTTTTGTGTCTGGGTTACCTCACTTAGGATTATATTTTCTAGTTCCACCCATTTGCCTGTGAATTTCATGAAGTTGTTTTTAATATCTGAGTAGTATTTCATTGTGTAAATGTACCACATTTTCTGTATCTGTTCTTCTGTTGAGGGACATCAGGGTTGTTTCCAGCTTTTGGCTATCATAATTAAGTCTGCTATAAACATAGTAGAATGTATCCTTGTTATATGTTGGAGCATATTTTGGGTGCCAAGTAGTGGTATAGCTGGGTATTCAAGTAGAACTATTTTCAGTTTTCTGAGGAACTGCCAGATTGATTTCCAAAGTGGTTTTATCAGCTTGCAGTCCCACCAGCAATGGAGGAGTGTTCCTCTTTCTCCACATTCTTGCCAGCATCTGCAGCCACCTGCATTTTTTTTTAGATTACAATTGTATATATCTTGCTTTATTTTTTAGATTTTTGCTTTATTTATATTTCAAATGGTATCCCTTTTCCACATTACCCCTCCAAAAACCTCCTATTCCATCCCCCTGACTTGCGTTCCCCTATTTTGGGGGAATCTAGCCCTCACAGGACCAATGGCCTCTCCTCTCTTTGATGTCTGAAATGGTCATCTTCTGCTAGATATGTAGCTAGAGCCATGGGTCCTTCCATGTGTGCTCTTTGGTTGGTGGTTTGGTCCCTGGGAGATCTGGGTGTATTGGTTGCAGAATACCCAAGGCACAACTCACAAACCACATGAAACTCAAGAAGAAGGAAGACCAAGTGTGGATACTTTGATCCTTATTGGAAGATGGATCTAAATACCCATGGCTCACAGCCAACCAATAGACTGAGCATAGTGTCCCCAGTGGAGCAACTAGAGAAAGGACCCAAGGAGCTAAAGAGGTTTGCAGCCCTGCAGGAGGAACAATAATATGTACCAAACAACCCCCAGAGCTCCTAGAAACTAAACCACCAACCACATATGTAGCAGAGGATGGCCTTCTCAGATATCAATGAGAGGAGAGGCTTGATCCTGTGAATGCTTGATGCCCCAGTGTAGGGGAATGCCAGGTCAGGAAAGGGAGGGGTTAGTAAGTGGGAGAGGGTTTGATAGGGTGTTTTCAGAGAGGTAATGAGGAAAGGGGATACCGTTTGAAATATAAATAAAGCAAATATCTAATAAAGTAAAATAAACAACAAAGAAACAGCCTAGCCGGGCGGTGGTGGCGCACGCCTTTAATCCCAKCACTTGGGAGGCARAGGCAGGBRGATTTCTGAGTTCGAGGCCAGCCTGGTCTACAAAGTGAGTTCCAGGACAGCCAGGGCTACACAGAGAAACCCTGTCTCGAAAAAGAAAAAAAAAAGAAAGAAAGAAACAGCCTAAAGTGAAAAACGTAAAAAAAAAAAGAAAGAAAAAAAGAAAGAAAAAAGTGTAGTAATCACCCCTACTAAGAAAAAATATTATTTTTTATTTCTTTTATTTTTTGCAACAGAGACCATTACAAAAAATTATAATTGATCAAAATATATACCCATGGCTCACAGCCAACCAATAGACTGAGCAGAGGGTCCCCAATGGAGCAGCTAGAGAAAGGACCCAAGGAGCTGCAGAGGTTTGCAGCCCTGCAGAAGCCACCTAGGTTTTTGATCTTAGCCATTATGACTAGTGWGAGGTGGAATCTCAAGGCCATTTTGATTTGAATTTCCCTGATGACTAAGGATGTTGAACATTTCTTTAAGTGCTTCTCAGCCATTCAGGATTCCTCAGTTGAGAATTCTCTGTTTAGCTTTGTACCCTATTTTTAATAGGGTTATTTGGTTCTCTGGAATCTAACTCATTGATTTCTTCGTATATTTTGGATATTAGCCTTCTATCAGATGTAGGGTTGGTAAAGATCTTTTTCCAGTCTGTGGGTTGCTGTTTTGTCCTATTGATAGTGCACTTTGCCTTATAGAAGCTTTGCAATTCTGTGAGGTCCTATTTGTCAACTGTTGATCATAGAGCATGAGTCCTTGGTGTTCTGTTCAGGAAATTTCCCTCTGTGCCAATATGTTTGAGGCTATTTCCCACTTTATCTACTGTTAGATTCAGCATATCTGTTTTTATATGGAGGTTCTTGATTCACTTGGACTTGAGCTTTGTACAAGGAGATAAGAATAGAGCAATGAATATACAATGGAAGGTTACTAACCATACATCAAAGCTAGTCAATAGGCTAGTTTGCTCCTCTATCTATTTTGAATATACTTAATAAATGTTCAGTATGCCTTCAGAATTTTTCAGATCTTTATATTTTAATAATTTTCAAAGATGTACAGACTTTCAATAAGTAGCTGCTATTATCCTTATAAAGAAAAGGAGCAATATCCACTTCATTGTCTCAGAAAATTAAGCTGAAACTGTGGTTAAATGGGGTTAGCAGCTTTTAGTGTAAATAAATGCAAATAGAATTTTATGAACAAAAAATACAATTCAAATTCAGCATCCATACCAAAGAAACATAAATTAAAAAGTCTAGTGCCTCACAGCAATAAAACAGACCCCAAATTGTCTAACAGAGAAAAATATCAGAGGACTATAATGAAAAAAATGTAAGCTTATTTTCTAACATGAATTAGATAATAAGAAAATATTTTTGAGTACTAATATTGTGAGTTGTGAAATTATTGCCTCTAATTCTTGACAACATGCTTATCTATTAACTATATCTTGCCTAAATTATCCAGTATTATTAWCAAAGAAAATAATTATATGGCACACTTCATGTCCCAGTGGATATTTACTCTTGCTATTTTGTACTTTGTTACATGTTTATATGAAATTAGATTATATTACCTTTGCAGGATTTTTTTTATATTAAGAAGTATTAGCTATATGAAATAAAAACACATGGTGTTATTTCTTCAGTGCTGTTTGCATTCTACATTTCTCCAACAATAGATGTTTCAAAAGATAATTTCTGTAATTCACCTAATTATTCAGCTTAGCTTTTGGGCACACTCATCAACGTCATCTCTCAAGAGAGAGAGTTTAACTCTGCTTTGCTGGAAGAATCCCTTGTGTGTGTTTCAAGGAGTAGGTAAAAACATAAAATGGAAATGCTTCTTCTGGAAAGAATATTTAGAGAAACCATTTCCTAACAATGGTGTAAAAAGTAGAATTTATAATTACAGGCCATATTTCATTCACAAGAGTTACTGGAAGCCAGAGGAGAAAATATGTTATTTGTCATATTTCATAATATCCATGGTAAGGACTTTGTTATTTCTTGGAATTTTAGAAAACAAGAGATACCAGATACTGGCTGTTAGGGTTACAACTAAGAATTTCAGGTGATGTTCTATCTCAACAATGTCTACTCATGGGTCATGTAGGTCTCCATCTCCCAGGATGTTGATTCTTGATTCGCACTCATGCTTTGTGTCTTCCCATCTTTTACAAATGAAGAATTTTACCTAGGGAGCAAACCAAATGTAGAGCCTTATTACCTCTAAGCTGTAAGTAATGCCTTCTTCCCTTTTTTCTTTCTTCATTTTGTTCCATTCTTCCTTTCTCTCTTCCCAATCCTCCTCCTTCCCCCATCCTTCTTGAGGGTCTTAGCTACATTCCAAGATAGGATAACCTCTGCCCCTGAATTCCTATTCCATTTGTCAACTTCCCTATTCTGTTTCCGCAACCTTTGGATTTACTATTAAATCATAAGTTGCAGCCAGTGACTTTTCTACTCAATATAAACAAGCAAGCAAGCAAGCAAGCAAGCAAGCAAGCAAGCAAGCAAGCAAGCAAGCAAGCCTTTTTGCTTTGAGACTTTTATAAATAGTGTGCACTGACCTTGGGGTGCGCACTGAGAAAATTGCTGCTCATTGGAATTCCTCAACTTTCTTAAAACACATTTTTTTTTATTACTTTGGTGGGGTTGGCCTTAGCAGTTTCTACCAACACCCGATCATATCACCTATGAGGCTTCTACTTCAGAAATTTTCTTTGGATTCATCCCATAGTGTGACAGGAACATTAGTTCATATATATATATATATAATCTCCCCAAATTTCAGCTACACATGGTATAAGTTTGTTATGTATGAAAAACAGAAAATGTAGCTATAGGTGAGAAGTGTGAACAATAGTCCAAAACAAGGTATTAAACACTGACAGTTGGTTAAAATCCCACTGAGCATTTGGGTTTGAGCTATTCAGCTAAGACCAGATGGCATTACACAATTGCAAGTCTACATAGTTCTGTATTTATGTTCTATAGTTCAATTATTCCTTTTTCCATTTCCTAGTTATTCTGTGCCCTAAGTTCTTTATCTGGATGTTAAAATCTTTTATATATAGTGAAGATAATAAAAAAACACTGTAAGTGTTTTTGAAATTTGGAGATTTCTGAGTTTGTTTCCTTAGGGTTATATAAATGTTGATTTTGATGGTCCTGACTCCCTTGTTAAATTATTAATGCTTCAGACAGTCAGGAATAGTATTAAATATTTTCTAAGATTGACAAATAACATTTAAATGTTTGACTTACAAAAAGTAATGTATTCCTTTGTTTAGATTCTTTTCAGAATAAAATAATATGTTTTAAAGTATGTTATCTACTTTTCAAATTTTTCTGCTCATGTACTACAGCAAAAGCCTGTCCTCAAATTATTTTCATCTACTGATGTACTTAGTAGAACTACCAAGTGTTTTCTTTGATACTAAATATCTGTAGATCCAAGGCAATCACTAGATGTGTGATTGTTTTGTGGTAGGTAATGTTCATGTTTGTAACAGTATAATTTAGTGAATGATTTAATATTTCAGTTTGTATATTGTTATGTTTCATATGGTATGAAGATGTTTAACCACCCATACAATTCATACTTATCCTGACTCTCTAACTCATTTCACAATTACAGACCTGGCAGAACATAGGAAGAAATGAAAAATCAAACATCTGTGAGTGAGTTTATTCTTTTGGGATTAACAAATGACCCAAAGCTAAACATTTTGATTTTTATATTTTTATTTCTCACTTATATTTTGWGCATTACTGGAAATCTGACCATTATTACCCTCACTCTGATAGATTCACACCTCAAGACRCCCATGTACTTCTTCCTTCGAAATTTCTCWTTYCTAGAAATCKCATTTACCACAGTTTCCATTCCTCGGTTCCTTGTGAGCATTGTAACAGGGGATATGACCATCTCCTATAACTCTTGCATGGCTCAGGWGTTCTTCTTCATACTCCTKGGKTCAACTGAATTTTTCCTTCTGACTGCTATGTCCTATGATCGCTATGTGGCTATCTGTAAGCCCTTGCATTACACCACAATAATGAACAGCAGAATATGCATGCAGCTCATAGTTAGCTGTTGGCTGGCTGGATTTCTCATCATCTTTCCACCTGTGATCATGGGGCTTCAACTGGATTTTTGTGACTCCAACATCATTGACCATTTCACCTGTGACTCATCACCCTTGTTGTCCATCTCTTGCACAGACACATCCTTCCTGGAGCTCTTTGCATTCTTTGTGGCAGTATTTACTCTCATTGTAACCTTAGCATTAGTGATTCTGTCCTATTCCTTCATTGTTAGGACAATTCTAAGAATCCCCTCTGCTGAGCAAAGGAAAAAGGCCTTTTCTACCTGTTCCTCACACATGATTGTTGTGTCCATTTCCTRTGGAAGCTGTATATTCATGTATGTCAAAACTTCAGCAAAGGAAGGAGTGACTTTGACTAARGGTATAGCAGTGCTCAACACTTCTGTTGCCCCAATGCTGAATCCTTTTATTTATACCCTTAGAAACAAACAAGTAAAAGAATCCTTTAAGACCTTGATCAAAAAATGTATTTCAAATAAAATTTAATGATTTAAAGAAATTCACTGTTTCATTTTTKAAAAAGGAACATTATATGCGAGGTGTACTTACATTATTGTATTTCCCATCCACTGTTGTATTCAACTTAGATGAATGTTTTTATATTTCCCATATCAGCTTTACTTGAGATAGTTACCATTTTAAAATTTAGACACACCTTAAAATTTTTCTGAGTGTGACTTACTTGATGTGACCAAAATGAGAATGACATTTTAAAAGAATGAATTTATTTTCAAATAATTTATCCATTTAGTAACAAACAAAAGCTAATCAAAGAACAATGAGCAACTCCGAAACTTATTTTCTACTGTATAGGCACTTTTAAATTGAGCTTGCGATGGTTCGTATAAGATTGGCCCAAGGAGTGATCCTATTAGGAGGTGTGGCCTTATTGGAGTAGGTGTGTCTCCGTGGGTGTGGGTTTAAGACCTTCACTCTAGTTGCCTGGAAGTTAGTCTTCTACTAGCATCCTTCAGATGAAGATATAGAACTCTCAGCTCCTCCTGTACCATACATGCCTGGATGCTGCCATGTTTCTGCCTTGATGACAATGGACTGAACCTCTGAGCCTGTAAGCCAGCCCCAATTAAATGTCRTCTTTTATAAAACTTGCATTGGTCAGGGTGTCTGTTTACAGCAGTAAAACCCTAACTAAGACAGAGCTCTTCCATGAGCCAATGTCCCCCATCTCTGCTGTGTAGCTACTTCTTGCTGTATTTTCTAAGGTCTATTCATATTATAGTGTCCTGTGCTGTGCAATGCATAGGTGTTTTGTCTTTGTTGTGTGTTGTGTTCTTTATTATCATATTGTGTGGTACGTAATGAATTTTAGTGTCAATTTCTAAGAGTTGCTTTAAAAATTACTATGTTACTTCCATCAGGCTAGCAAACCCTGACCATTAAGCATATTGAATATTTTTTGTTGATTTGCTAAGGCTAAACTTTGAGTGCACCTAAAATTTCCTTGGAAAGAGACCCTAGGCATTCATTTCCTGATCTGTGGATTTCACTTAGGGAAAAGTAATATTTGTTCTATCTCCCAGGGAGTTCTCAAAATTCCTGACCTACTCATAATATCTTATGTTGTTTTCTAATATTTCTTTTGTTTAGTGTTTTTATAAMWTKRWTTTTTTAACATACTTTGGAGAATACAAGGCTAAGAACGTTTGCTGTATACACTGATGTGCCCCATTCTAAGAGAGGTTGCTAGGAGTGTTTGCGTTGAAAACCAACCTGTACAATATTACTTGTATGTATGCATTTTCAAAGCAAACTACAGAAAATTTTCCTTAAAGGTTATGTTAATCATCACCAAGTGAAAATAGGTATAAATCTCTCCAGGSAACTTTATAGAGAAACATATTCAATGTCAATGGAAGGGGAATGAATGAGGTAGGAGACATGCAACTATTTTCATAATAAAATCTTAGCTGCTTTTKCCTCATCGGTTTGTCTCTAGATCTTTTTGGAAATTAGATTCTAGAGTTTAGAATATTAATTCAGACTTAGGAATAGTGACATTAAACTTTTATCCCAGCCCTGAGGCAGCAGAGGCAGTTAGAGACCAGGCTGATCCATCTACACAATAAGTTCCAGGACGCCCAGGGCTATATAATAGAGCAATTCTATCTTACAAAACAGACAGACAAACAAAAACAAAACATCAAAACAGAAAACAAAAACCTCAGTTATATCAATTTTTTAGCTTAGTGGTTTGTTCAGTTTGGCAACTGATCCTTTGAGTCTTTTGATYTAGTATTATATTGGTTATCCCAAGTAAAAATACTTAGTTTGATAATGGATAAAGTGGATGCCATGTTCTCCAAGTGAACATTTTCTTAGAGCTTCAGTTGTATTTACTTGCTTTTGGATTCATCTTATTTAAAATATAAAAAAGTTGGCATTCAGAAAATGAAAATCAGAAAATCGTGGCAGAGATACAGGAGGAMGAATTCTTATAYATTTCATGGGAACGTAAATTAGTTCTATTAGACTATTGACATTTGCACAGTGACAGATACATCCTAGATGTTCTTCAACAGATAAATAAAGAAAAATGTGGCATATATACAYGATGGAGTATTATTTATCCAGAAATAATTATTAAAATATTTTGTGGAAAATTGATAGAACTGGGTGTCTTCAAATTAAGTGAAATAAGCCAGGTTCATAAAGACAGGAATTCTATGTTTTCTCTCATAAACAGATCCTAGTTTTGTTGTGTTTTAGTTGAGACTTGAAAGTATAAGGACTATTTAGGAAAGGGGATAGAGACAGTGAAGAGTAAAGGAGACAAAAGAGGATAATAAATAAAAGTGATCAAATTACATGTGAAAATGACATAGCAAAATTCATTGTTTTGTGTATAAATATACACTTATTGAGAAAATTAAAAAATGATTGAAGGCTAATAATGCATTTGCTGCCCCAAAGTTCAGGATTCTGTGACTAATAATACTT
>BDUI01002244.1:34792-57942 GCA_002335545.1 Apodemus speciosus | reverse complement strand
GCTTCAAGTTTACCAAGAGCCCCTGCCTCAGAATATTAGGTGGTAAGTGATTAAAAATACATATCAACTTCAAGTCTTCACATTCATACACACTCAAGTGTACCCACATATGTGAACATGCATACAAAACACATCATATCCATAAACAGGAAAAAAATCACAACATAAAATAACAAAGGTAGCACGATCAATTTGTACTTAATTTCTATTTTGATGAAATTTAAGTTGGCATCTGTTAGGTCAAATTGCTATTAAATGTCTGGTGATTAAGTTCTATGTTCATCAGTCAAGACACATGCATTATTGCTATCACAAAGAGCTGAGTATCTTTCAGCTCAACCAGATTAGGGGACATATAAAATAAAAAGATGAGATTCATGTTAATGTATACAGCGGCAAAGAACAAGGCTTAGAATGGGCCAGTTACCATGACATCCACARTGACCATTATTCTGGATTCCCCATGAAAGCCTTCTAGAATGTTGACTCAGATGAAAAGCACTCCAGTGTCTGTTCATCCGTTTGGCTAACTGTCTAAGTACAGCACAGGGTCGTTCATCCTCTTTAGACATTCAGTGACCCATGCTGAACTTAGCTTGGCAGAAAACATATCTTCCCCTTGTCCTGGACACTATGCTTGGGACTCCTCAGTGTTCTTCAGATATTCTGACAGATGTCATGAGGGAAGCTATAGCTGTGGACTTGTGTTTRTTCTGTAACTGTTGTAGGACTGTTGTTAGTTCTTCCAATGGCTAAAAAGTCATTYAGCACTTCCCTGCTCAGGTTTTTTAATCATACTACACACTACTATTAACTGAATAAATAACTTGCCCATGAGAAAAAACAACTTTGTTGTTTATAAACCTGTAGTATAAGGACTCTACTTGCAGCTCATTGCAAAACCTTTACACATCTATGGCTATAGTCAATATTTGCTCTGGTTGCCAGTAACACACCTCTTCAGAATAATTTTAAATGTTTCTTCAAAAAGGAATTTTGAAAACATCCAGCTTATTTCCCTCACTATAATATATAGGAAATGAGGTCCCAGAACAATGGCCTCTGGGGACATTACATGTCATCAGCAAATCTAGAGATATTTATACACACAGGTCACACACAGTGCCTCAGCTTAGCGGCTATGCAGTACTTGAGGGGTAGGGAGTAAGACAGGATAACAAGAGGGTAAAATAGAAAAGAGGAAAAAAGACAAGATACTGCTTAGCACTTGAAAAGCCGAGTTCAGTTTGCAGAATGAAAGAAGAAGAAGAAAAAAAGAATGTCTTTCTTTTTTTTGAAAGACATTTAAAGAATGTCTTTAAGAAAGACATTATATTACTACACCTTCCACACAAAACATCCCCGAGGTGTAAAAATACTAAGAGCAAGGGTTTTGCAATCTGATCTTAGAGCATAAGCTATTGGTAGTCTGTTCAGGAAAWTTTCCCCAGTGCCCATGTGCTCAAGGCTCTTCCCCAGTTTCTTTTCTATTAGTTTCAGTGTGTCTGGTTTTATGTGGAGGTCCTTGGTCCATTTGRACTTGAGCATAGTACAAGGAGATAAGAATGGGTCAATTCACATCTGCATGCTGGCCTCCAGTTGAACCAGCACCATTTGTTGAAAAGGCTGTCTTTTTTTCCATTGGATGGTTTCAGCTCCTTTCTCAAAGATCAAGTGACCATAATTGTGTGGGTTCATTTCTGGGTCTTCAATTCTATTCCATTGATCTACCTGCCTGTCTCTGTACCAATACCATGCAGTTTTTAACACTATTGCTCTCTAGTACTGCTTGAGTCTGGGATACTGAGTCCCCCAGAAGTTCTTTTATTGTTGAGAATAGTTTYAGCTATCCTGGGTTTTTTGTTATTCCAGATGAATTTGAGAATTGCTCTTCCTAATTCTATGAAGAATTGAGTTGGGATTTTGATGGGAATTGTATTCTGAAGGCATGGATTCAACTCCTCAGCCTACTATATGTTTGGCCAATCACTTTTCTCCTTAACGTATTACATTCTTGATCTCTGAATTTGAGAAAGTTACCATCTGCCTTACTGACCGACCTATTTCCTGGAGAGGTACAAACAGTCTGYAGCACTCAAGACCTGGTCACCTTTGAAGAGTGCTCAGCATGAGATCTTCTGAAGCGGCTTGCACATTTATTACAAAGGGTGCTGTATTCAGACACTAGCTGGGGTAATAAGGTCATCCACCTTTAGGGTGACTTGCTAAGACTTCTGCCCAACAGGACCACTCTTTAATAGGGGCAGTAAAAGACCCTAAGCTAGTCTTAAGAGACAGAGGATGGGTAATATTGAGAAATAGATTATGTCACCTGGGTTTAGATTCCATGTTGGGCACATTGTAGCTGTGTGATGTTAGACAAAACTCAATCTCTGTGCTTTGTCATCTTATTCTGTACAATGAAGACCACTCTTCTCATGGGGTCCCATGAAGATCAACAGATTAGCACATACGAAGACCATGATGCTATGTGGTATATCATATTTGTCTAACTTTAGTCTGGTCTATATATAACAGCTCCTATGCTATCAAGTTAGCAGGAGAGTTCCTTTTTCCTAATTTACCACATTCTGACAAATTCACTGACAAGTGTGTGTGATCTAGTAGCACGTGACTGATTTAGAAGCTGAGAATCATGCCAGATAAAGAGTAATGTGTTCCCAATCTGTCAGGCACTGAGATAATAGTCCCAGTCAGAAATAAATAGATTCCTCATTTTTCAAAGTGTTATGCCATAGCTACTGCTTTTACTCCTAAATTAGGCACATAAAACCTGTAAGGGTGTATTATTTAGATTCKGTACACTAGGACCTTAATGGGTTTGTCTAAGGCCACCAACAGGTGACTGTGCACAACCAATTCCACTGGAAGTATGACACAATGAAGCTACAGATGTCTTCTCCTCACATGCTCTGCACAGACTACCTGAGTACTCACGGTCCCAGCAGAGCTGCTACATCGCAGGCATCACGATGCACACACTGTGTGAGGAGAATGTGCGGCCTGGAGTGTGCATCGTGTGGAGAGCATGAGGAGGAGATTACCAGTAGGCTCCCACGTAGCCGCTCCTGAGCCTGCTCTTGACAGAAGAGAGMTTCTAAGACCCACTCAAGGCTACGTCTGACCATGCAGGGCTCCATGGCATACCTGGCTGCTTTTGCCGAGGTTTCGGTAAATTTGTGACACAGGTGTGTGGGCACATCAGGACATTGCAGGGGTGAAGGGAGCCCTCCAGGAAAAGCTGCTTTGTTTCTGATAAATGGATGCCACCAAGTGGGGTTTTGGGAAGGGTATTTGCTGGTACCAAAGCCAGGCAATAAACTCCAACTTGATGTATACTGTCAATTGCCTGAAAAAAGAAGAAAGGCGCAGTCATTTTAAAATAGGAAATAAAAATAGAAAACGGTAGCCGGGCAGTGGTGGCACACGCCTTTAATCCCAGCACTTGGGAGGCAGAGGCAGGCGGATTTCTGAGTTCGAGGCCAGCCTGGTCTACACAGTGAGTTCCAGGACAGCCAAGGCTACACAGAGAAACCCTGTCTCGAAAAACCAAAAAAAAAAAAAAAAAAGAAACCGGTACATACTATATTTGTCTAGGTCTTCTGTGTGATGTGGGTATAAACATGTGTGTGTGTGTGTGTGTGTGTGTACATGTGCACAAATGCATGTGTTTACTATATAGAGGACAACCTCCGTGTTGGTTTTAAGTACTGTCCACTTTTATTTGTTTTTTTGTTTGTTTATTTTTTATCTTTTTGAAGAAAGGGTCTCTTTTTTGGTTCAGAATTTATAATTAGGTTAGGCTAGCTGGACAGAGAGCCCGAAGGACCTGCTCGTCTCTGCATTTCCAGCAATAGGATGGCTTCTGAGGACTGAACTTCAGTATTTATACTTACACAGAAAGTACTTGACTCACTGAGCTCTCTCTCCCATCCACCCCCTTTTGTTTTCTGGGTTTTTGTTTGTTTTTGGTTTGGTTTGTTTGAGACACAGGTTCACACTATAGCCCAGGCTGATCTTTAATCAATGACACTTCTCTCGCCTCAGCCTCTGAAATGCTGGGATTACAGGAATGAGTCACTAGACCTAGCATTGGGAAATAACTGCATGCASAAAAACTGTGTATATATAAACACTCGCAAAAGACTTGTCACAAGAAAAATATTCATTTTCTCCCACGCAGTCTCACTAGGTGTRCAAACCACACTTAAGGACAAGCCCTATACCCAGCAGTGGACGGCTAATACATACTGAACTCAATAGTATTTTTGGAGAGATTTTTTTCTCATAAAGCTTTGTCTGGGCAATTTTTGTTTTTACCATAAAGGTCTTTTGTGAATATTTTATATATTATGTTTTCCAATTTTGCTTTTTATAGGACTTATGTGTGTGTTGGTGTGTGTATCTCTGTGTCTAGATCTCTTGTGCATATTCTTTGGCTTTTTGTCTCAGTCAATCAGTTTCTCTCTCTCTCTCTCTCTTTCGTGTGTGTGTGTGTGTGTGTGTGTGTGTGTGTGTGAGTGTGTGTGTGTGGCTGCCTCCTTTCTAGTGATAGAAAGAAAAGGTGGTGGATTTGGGTGGGTGGGGAGATAGGGAGGACCTGGGAAGAGTATTGGGTGGTGAAGCCATGATCATAATATACTGAATGAAAAATCTCTATTTTCAATAAAATAAAAATTATAAAACTATTTACTGTCTATAATATTCAAAGTATGCATGTATGAACAGTGCTCTGCATGAAGGCTAAATAAAGAGATGATTTTCTCACTACATGAAAAAGGTTGCATAACTTCACAAAGAGCTATTGGAAAACCATAGTTAAAAAGGGTGTAGAAAACAGTACATATTCTCACAATTGTCATAACACATGCTTGCTGTCCTCCGATATAACTGGTAAGTAGTTTTGTAGTTCCTGACTTCTACCCTTCATCTGTTCAGCTTGTTTCTGGACACTATAAAATTTGCAATCAGATGACAGAATATGAGCATACGGGCAAAGGAATGGTTGGCAATGGTTGGGTCACAATCTTTCAGTGAACGAGAAAAGCCAGAACTACTTGAATGCTTTAGACACAGGCCTACTACCTGGAGTACTCTGCTCATCCACTGGAAACTGTCTTCCTCTGTGGAGTCCGGCCTCTGCTCAGCCACAATCACTATCCTCTCATCATGAAGGACGGTAACTGAGAACACAGCTATCCTGCAAGAATAGATGGRACTTGTGAGCAGAGGATAGAGACCTGCTTCCATGGACTCTTGTGGACTCTCATAATTAAGGTTAATTACTCAAATCTCAGCATGCCTTCACACTACTTGCAGACTAAGTAAAAGGAACAATACACGCYGAACACTTGAAGGCTATATTTGCCTTCTCTTTTAGGTTTGGGGATCGGGTTACAGGTGTACCTAATATGCAGTCAAAACCAACTATAAATGCAGCTCCACAGAAAATTGTAAACTTACTTAAAGTCTTATGACTTTTGTGTGCCATTTTGGGGTGGGGGAGCAGGGAATAACTTGGCTGCAGCTGCCCAGAGGTTGGCTGACTGAAGGATGTTTATGTATGACCAGTGGAATGTCTAATATTTGGAGACTGTATCAATCTTTCTTGAGTTTGCAACTATAAAGTAGCCCTCTCCACAGCAGCAGAAAGTTTCCTTGCAACTAATGGTTCTTTGCTCAAATTTGCCTGCTTTGTATGGTCACTACACTAATGCAGTCACTGAAAACTTCTATGATACATGCCTGCTTTTACAAATAGGTGCCCATTTTCTAGTTTCCCCCCCTCAAAGTGTATTATTTTTTAATTTTTTTGAAAGTTTAATGTATGTGTACAATGTACATTGGTCATATCCACCATTCTACTCTCTGTCCAACTAACTTCCCTACACACATCTCTCTCCCAACTTCATGTCATTTGCTGTTGTTTTAAAATACAGCCCCTCCCCAATTAGTGCTTCCCATATGCACATAGGTATGGGGCCATTGAGGCATGGGAAACCTCATATAGCTACTCTCAARTGAAAACTGACCTTCCATCTCTCAGAAGCTAGCCATCAACCATYAACTAGGCCTAGAGCAGGGGTTCTCAACATTCCCAATGCTGCAACCATACAACGTCATGTTGTGGTGACAACCAATCACAAAATTATTTCATTGCTACTCCCTAATTTTGCTACTGTTGTGAATTGCAATGTAAATATCCGTGTTTTCCCATGAACTTAGGTGACATTTGTGAAAGGGTTGTTTGACCCACAGGTTAAGAAACCCTGCCTGAAGCCTCAGGAGCCCTTCCCAGTCCATGCTTGAATTGTAAACTAGCTTTATCTTGTGCAGATCCTACATAAGTAATACATCTACTTTGAGTCCAGGCTATAGTTTTAAATATAAACAATTTAAATAATTATTTATTTAAATTATTAAATAAATAATTTAATAAAACAGATAATTAAAGCTGGCAATGGTACAGCCATGTGCCTATGAACTATTAGTTCTTGAAGATAAAATTGCATCTAGAGKAGCTTCTGATTTCTTCTACAGAAGAAGAAATTTTTTCTACCAGAAAGCTCAGGAGCTATAGAAAAAGATCCAAATATAACTAACGTTTACTGAGTGTCTGCTAGGTATCAGGCCAAGTTGGAAGGAAGGAAGAAAACTGTGGGACACTAAAATACATAAGCAGGCCCTTTTCCACATAAATTATGACTGACTGATTTCTGAGTCTCTTGGACTTGCATAGTTGTTTACTACAGAATTTTTCAAGATATTAAGTATTAAGTAAGATATTAATGGGTATCTCAAAAATTTGATATTAGTTCTTGAGGAATCACAACTTGTTGAGACCTCAATGGTCACTGAGTCATGGTCATGGTATTTTGTCATAGCAATAGTAACTCTATGAAACCAATTTTACCAAAAATGAACATTTAATTTTCAGACAAGTACCACTAACCTGCCTCTGTAGACAAACTTCATGGGCTCTACAGCTAAGGCCGTGGCCACGATGTCATCTGCATTGTGTCTTCGTCCACTGACTACCATCAGGCCGTCCATCTTACCCACAACAAAGACTAGGCCCCCAGGACCAACAAATCCCAGCAAACCTGTCCTTATGAATGGGTATTCACTGATTGGAGCCCCAGAGCTCGTCATGGGAAATACCTAGGGGAAACAAGGCTGCAATTAGGCCACCTTACARGGTTAACGGGGTCATGGTCTTACCACTTCTCTGTGAACAGAGACAAAATTTACTTCCCTATCTCTAATAACTCTGCCAGCATGAGAGCATGGTGACTCTGCTTGACAGGTCACAAAAATGGTGCCATGTCTACTCTTCATTGTCCATTAGACTGGATTTCGAATCACATATGAGACACGCCTCTGGTCATACCTGAGAGCTTTACCTGAGGGAAGATGAAGTCTGAATATGGGTCTTAGTGTTGCATGGGCTTAGGGCTTAGACTGAATACAAAGGAAGCTAAGCACTAGCATTCATCTCTTGGTGCTTCCTGACCATGGGTGCAGTGGGATAAACCACCTTACATCCCCGTCACCATGGCTTCCCCAGCATGACGGACTGTCTGTCAGACTTAGCCATAAACTCTTCCCACTTAAGTGAGCGTTTGTCAAAAGTAGCTAATGCACATGGGCACRCATTTCCTGTTGTTTGCCCATAGACTCAGCAACGTTCTGTCGTATGTCTAGGTGATGTGCAAGAGCTTTAGGAAGCTCCTCTCTTAGCCTCCAAGCCTCCAGACAGGCAGCAGCCACTGTGCTTAAAATACCAGGTAAAAGTGGTTAATGGAGACACAAGGTACATTTTAAAATAACAAATAACAATAAAATGGTGGTAGCTGATCCCTATTCATTAAAATGCTACTTGTCCTTATTGGAAGCATGCTGAAAAGGAAAACAAAGAGAGCACAGGTAGTTCAAAATGCAAATCTTATTTACTTCAACATTGAAGATGAATAAAAATACACATAGAAAAGGAAATTTTACTTAGACTATGCACTCAGCTCCAGTTCCGGACTTTTAGAGATCTGAGTTCATATTCATGTGTATGTTGGTCCCCAAATCTAATATTTAGGAATGAATAATCTATTCTACTCATRAGCCAGTGAAAATCCATGTTACTCCTAAGGCTAAATACCACATGAAAAAARGAAGTCCTAAGACTACTATAATACAGTGCAGGACACCTAAACCTAAAATCTAAGTCCTTCCATGTCTCTGTTCACTACATGTTCACCACTCACAAAAAGTGGGTTATTCATAGACACCAGATAGTCACACATGCATGGCACACAACTCACACAAATCCTACACATATACACAGCACACACATGCTCAACACATTATCTACAAACTACATGTATATATCTATAYCCATGATCTCTTACCATATATATCTYGCATACTCAATTGTACCACTGAAATCATTATTTAATGTGCACATTCATTCAGGTTCTCCTGAGTTCACACCCAGCCAAGTTTAGTTGATGCTACGAGACTGTGTGAGAATGGTAGACTTCCTGAGTAAGGACATTTACCCACATACCTATGTGGACCATCTCCTATCACACATGTGGTTTTATGTTACTCACCTGTCAGCTGAGAATAACAATACACTAAGTAACCCATTTTAAAGAAACTGCTTATTCTTTCTAGATAAAAGGTCTAAAAAGGTCAGAATAATGCTGATAACACAACTGCCAAAAGCAAAAATAGTATGCACAAAGCAACCAGTTTAATATAAATGGTCTTTTGTGAAATCTTTCTTCATCTTAGTAAGTTTCTTATCTGTTTCTGAACACCTGGCAAAACTGCTAGAGGCAGGAACCAGGGAAAGAAGTAAAGGATCTTCCCATCAACCTACCTCGAAGGTGTTTTTGGTCATGCCAGAGAGACCGTAATATGATGTTCCTGTGGCAACTGCACAGACACAGAGCTCCCCAATTTCATCCGTCCTRCACAACTGAGGAATCCCATCTGGCTTCACTGAACACATGATGGCTAAAGGCAAACCAAGAAAGCACAGGAGAGCGTGACCAAGGGGCAGGGAAGTTAACAAATCCAGGAACACCAATGAAGAACAAATGGGCAGACATACCACCTTGAATAATTCCAAAAATGTCCAGTGCTCACTCTAAGAGCTGTAACATCTTATGATGTATCAAAATGTCAGATTTCATTATTATGACAGCAGTTACTTCAATTACTCTAATTTTAATATGAAAATTATACTTAGGGAGAGAAACTTTATGTGTCATTTTTATATGAGATGACAGTCAGGGATGTGTCAGTCATTCACTACACATAGACCAGAAGAACAGGGGAAAGTTCTAAAACACAACCTCAGCCCTGCAAATGGAGCAGCACAGGTATGTGTTTGTAAGCCTTCCAAAGCTTTTCTAATTTGAAAGCAGAATTTTCAGCCTCCAGTGACCTACATAAATCTGACCCTTTAGTTTAAATTCCCTGTTGCACAAAATCCTTCAGAGAATACTACTTTTAAGTTTCTGGCATTCAGAGAGAGAGAGAGAGAGAGAAAGTAAGTGAGTGAGTGAAAGAGAGAGAGACAGAGACAGAGAGTCAGACAGAGAAACAGAGAAACAGACACAGAGAGACAAAGAGAGAGACAGAGAGAGACAAAGGACAGACAGACTGAGGTAACTGAAGAAATCACTCAGTATTAAGAGCACTGCTATTCTTGCAGAGGACTCAGGTGTGATGCTCCATATTCACATGGTGGTTCACAACCATCTGTAACTCCAATCCCAGGGGGTCCAACATCTACTCTGGCTTACATGGGTACCAGGCACACATATGGTGCAGACACACATGGAGGCAAAACACTCATACRCATAAACAATTTAGAGAGAATGCATATGAAATTGGTAGGGGCTAGAATTGGGGGCATAGARAAGAAATTACAAATGAAGGAATGGGGCAGATTTGATCAAAACAGTYTATGTATGCATGAGATTCTTAATTATATTGAAAAGAAACTTCACTTCTGAGACTTTTTTATTCTACTCCCACATCCTTGTAGACTAAAGCTCAGCTGTGGTCCTTTACACCAGAATGCAGCAAAGAGTATAATTCCCCAACAGTGGAAGACTTATATTATTATGCATTCAAACTGTGTAACACTGCACTGCCTGGAAAGGAGCAAGTTCTTTATGTGCTAACAAATGAACATAAGACAAAAACGCTGTGTACTATATATCATATCATTGCATTTACAAAGCCAGAACCCAAGAAAGACAATATGCAAGTRCATATGGATATGGGGGTATGTTTCTTTGATATGATAATATACTATGGACTATTTCTGAGTAGAGGTTTCTGAAAAGAAACCTATGATACTGTAAGTGACTTGAGTGGACAGAAAGGTTTTTCATTGTTATAGCACTTGAATTTTTAGTGCYTCCAGCATGAGAATCCATTTACTTAAAAGCTAATTTGCATGGCTTTTTGTAAAGAAAGAAAGCCACATAGCTATGTGGTGTGGCTACTCCTGGGAAGTGGACATTGAGCCTGAGATAGCCTGAATTTGGACTTTGAGACCTAAGTTGTTTTGACTCTAAAAGCGCTTCCATTACAGCATGGGGACCAGAACAGTTTGAAGGCTGTGCAGAGCTAGGAGCACTCAGACTAGGCTTTATTTCTGCTTTCCTTTGAGAAAGAGAAAAGCCATTCCYGGGCTCGCTTCATCATTACAGATGGGCAGTGTGGAAAACCCACTTTCTGTGACTCCATGAGGGCAGTGTGGCCTTTATCAGCTAGAGTTTGTCTCTGCACTCAGATCCCAACCAAGATCCTGTAAGAAGCCATTATATGGCCGTGTGCTATAACTAGATACATAACAATGACTGCTGCTCATGTATGGATTTTCAACTCTACTGTGTGAAGGAGTGCAGAGAGACTTCAAAGGAGGTGCCTACATTCTGGACAGAAACTGAATGGAAAGGAACCCTGGGCTCCATTCTGGAATACGGAAATTGAAGACAATTATGCTGGTGTGCCCTGCTGGTGTGCYCATGGAACAACATTCAACACATTAAGAACATGGGTTGTAGWCCTGAACATAGCTCAGAAGCGTCAAAGCAGATTCATGATGGACTGAAGAGACAGGTGCTGTGTGTGTATGGGTGGGGGATAGTGTCTCCTCAATCAAGTGACTATACTGCTTCTACGATAAGCAGTCGCTTCACACATAACAGAAATTGTCAATGCTCAGGTTTCACATACACTGCTCAAAGCCCTTCATGCCTTACTAAAGGCAGAGCTTTGGTGTCCAGCTTGGCCTGAGGCATCAGGATGATTGGAGGCGGGGTCTGGGTTATAAAAACAGAAGAAGCTGAGAAACACTGTTGGTTACAGAATCTGTTCATAATGTCTTCCTGGAGGAAAGGGTTCAGGAGAAGAGATATCCTTCACCAGCTTTATGAATATTTATGATTTCCTTTTCTTGGGACAGAGAAYATTGCTTTAGATGTCTAAAGATTAACCTAAAACATCCAAGTATTATCATTTAAGTGCTGAACYCATGATATCATACAAAGGGAAATGGAATGGACAAGAAGAGAAGATGCTAGCCTGTGCTCAAAAAGCATATGCTAACTGATGAGTCAAGAAACCATGCTAGGACTGCCAACTTTACCCTTGTGCGGGCAAGTTTTAYGTCAGCTTGAGGCAAGCTCTATCTGAGAGGAGGCCCCACAAGTAAGATGCCTCCATAAGATCTAGCTGTAGGCAAGCCTGTAGGGCATTTGCTTAATCACTGATGGATGTGGGAGAGGCCAGGCCATTGCVGATGAGGCTACCACTAGGCTGGTGGTCCTGACTTCTGTAAGAAAACAGATTGAGCACATCAGGTCGCAGGGAGCAAAGCAGCACTTCCTTATGGCTTCTCTAAACCAGCTCCTGCCTCAGGAGCTTTCCTGCCCCATTCCTGCTTTGCATCCCTCAGCAGTCTAGTCCACCACAGATAATCCAATTAAAACCGCTCACTCTCAAGCTGTTTATTGTCACTGTGTGTTAGCACAATAGAAACTCAGACTAAGACAAAGCTCCAGGGCTGCACTCACCTCCAGGCATGACAAGGCCGACGTCCTGCACTGTGAGCACGGACAGCTTCTCCTCTGAATCCACACGGATCACACCATAGGTCAGCCCATGCATGGACAGCACACCTCTCCCTGGTGGCTGGTTGCTGTCATCTGTGGGCCTAAAAGGGTAGTTTTAGGTGAGTATGTGCAAGTGCAAACAAACAAACCATTCTACCTTTAGATGTTCACATCTACACACATGGCTTCTTACTGACTGCAAAGCTAACACTGGAATGTCTCAGTGACAGAAATGCTCAGACTCTTTTACAAAGGTATACTTACTCAAATCKTATAGTAAACTTATCCTGGTACAATTATTGCCTTACTTTCTTACCTAAGACACAGACATGTTCCTTGTTGCTGTGACAAAGAATCTTACAAAATCAACATCAAAAATAGTTTCTCCTGGTTCATGGTTTTAGGATATAATCCACCATAGTGGGGAAGGCAATGCARTACAGGYGAGGCAGCTGGCTACAACTCATGTGTAGCTGGGAACAAGAGAGATGAGCACAGGTTCTCAGCTTAGTTTCTCCTGTTATTCACTCTAAGACTCTGGTCCACTAGAYGGACTAGATATCCACACTGGATCTTCTCACTAAAACTAGCCCAATCTAGAAACTCCCTCAGACATGCCTAGAAGTTTTTGTYCTATGTAGTTTTAGATACTGTCAAACTAACAATCTGAGTTAACCATGACACATGCTAATCGTCTAGGTACCTAGTGGAACTTGATGGGCTTCAGGTAGACCTCATGCCCAAGCTTGGTCACTAATGTCTTATCATCTGGATGGTTTCCCTGTCTGCATCATTASGATACAATGCACATCTTAGCTGGCTGCAGCTTCAGATGAATATTTAAACACAAATGTATGAGTCACACAAAGAACATTCTCAGCAAAAACTAGTCAGATTGAAAGAATGAGAATTACAGCCTAAAATCCCCAGTGCCTAACTCTCAAATGATTCCAAGAAGTCAGAAGTTTAAAAATGCTATCTCATTCCAAAGAAGCTCTAACTCCAGCCTCCTAAGGAGCCCCAGACACCTCAAATTCCAGACCCTGCTCTTTGTTAGAAACTAGGCGAAAGGTCACATTCCTTGAGCCCCTCTCTTTGTTAGGAACTAGGCAAAAGGGCCTTGAGAACTTGATCCTGGCCCTGAAAGGTAATGGAAATGAGCTACTAGCTGCTTATCTGGCTTCTGTAAACTGCTTATGCCATCACCCCCATGCAACTATGGTCCTCCAAGACCATGGGAAACTGATTGGTCCACGGAGCACGGGGCTTAAATAATTTAAACTGATTGGCCTAGAATCTATGGAGTGGTACAAATCTATTGGCTCGCACTGCATGGGATCTTGATGCTAAGAAATTATTGGTTTGCGATGCGCAGGCTTTGCTGTATCCCTATAAAAGCTGTCCTGATTCTGCACTCGGGGTCCACAGTCCTCTACCCCCGCGTGGTGTATGACTGTGAACCCCAGCGTGCCTGGAATAAAAATCCTCTTATTGTTTGCATCAAGACCATTTCTCACAAGTGATTTGGGTGTTGCCGTTGGGGAGCCCTCTTTTTTTTTAGGGTCTTTCAAGATCAGACATCACAACTGGCAAAGATCTTAATGTTTTACCTCCTCTCCTGTTCTACCGTGCACCACCAGTAACCTGTTCACATTTGCCTATGTAAAGCACTGGACTCTCTGATATTAAAGTAAGTATAAACTATGTGCATTTGTAAACATATTTTCAATGAGAAGCAAAATCATAAAATGCATAGTCTGCAGCATGGTTTTACACAAATACATCTCTAGATCTTTCCATGTGAGTGTCTACACATACCTATATAAAGACTGTACACACAGAACAATCAATGAATCTAGCTGTCTTAATATACAGCATTCAATAACAGGAACATAAGAGTCATTTATTTTAGCTCAATTTTTATATAGAAGGGAATATATCTAAGATATATGTGTAGACAGATAACAAAAGAACAAAGTACCTACACTTAAAAATTTCAGGAATCCTAAAAACCTTTTGAGAATACACCACTTTGCTTTTCTTTTAACAAAATGGGAATACACTAGCATTTTCTCATTGATTAGACTTGTATGCGACTGAGGCTGCACACATGCATTCAGATGCATTCTTTAGAGTAACCCTATGCAGAGGTAAGGAAATGTTTCTAGACCATGACCATAGCTCAGAGACAGAAGCAGGTGCAACCTCAGGTAGCCTTAAGAATGTCCTTCTCACTGTGGTGCTTGGCTGTCTCCCAGAGGGCTACATTAATCTTCCCCCTAAGTTGGTGAAAGATACATTTCTCTTCCTTGTTTCAGCTATGTTTTCCTGATTATTGCATTGGATTTGTTTCTATTACTGTGATAAAGTAATATTACTGTGGCAAAACTATCGTAAGAGAGGAAGGGCTTATTTTGGTTTACAGTTACAGAGAGGATACTGTCTATTAGTGATGAAGACATGGTAGCAGGAAAATAAGGCTGGCTGGTTGCTTCCCATCAGTAGTCCAGAAACAGAGAGTGACCAGCACCAACTGGGTACCAAGTGTTCAAATACATGAGCTAATGGGGGCAGTGGGCATTTTACATTCAAACCACAATTATTCACTGAGTCAAAGAGATGGCAAATGAAAAAAAATATAGTACCGATAAGCAGAATCCAGGTAGATTCAAAACACTTAATAATCAAAGTTAATTTGTTAAGTTTAACAAATTAAACAATGGCTAATAAACATAGAGACTCATTTGTCAACTTTCAGACTTGGCTCAACAATGAAAAACCATACTCAAGGCTGCAGCAATGAGTATCTCACAAAGAACAAGCTACAAAAGTGAGTTCAGCAATTTCCAGGAATGCTAAAGGGCAGTTTCTTTACCTAGGAATATGGAGGAGTAAAATACACAGCTATGTATTATATACAATGGTGCATTGGTGTATAAAGAGCAAATTACAAGAAACAGAAAACAGCATGTTCAATCTTAGCACTCTGGCTTCATGAGAAATATGCTCTAAAGTAAATGACTTCAACTTGTGTCTGTGTTACTTACAAATATGCTCAGCATTTCTTCCCCTTAAAATGGCATTTCCAACCTCTGTAARGCATTCAACAACTATTAGCTAATCTTGCTGTATAAAGCCTGAAAACATAGCTTCTATAAATTTCAAATTATAGTTTGGTACTGCCAACAGCAAGCAGAGCCAGGCCAGCCTCAAAGGCATTAATACAAAATAAATGGAGGCAAGCAGTTATGATGATTCCTTTCCCAGGGCTTAACAGAGTAAAGGTGAGTGACTACATTTGCAAAGGCTGCTGCCATCTGTCATTTACTTACTGTTTGCAAATGAGAACACAAAAGTCTTTTATTCCTTCATTGTGTATAGGTTATTTCCCATGGACCAATTCTCAACTGAGAAACAGTTGGACATTTGGGGAAGAAACAGCCACGGGCAACATCACATTCCCCTCCTCTTGACTATAACATTCACTGCTCTATTTCTGTACAATATATTATTACAGAACAGTACACACAAATGTTATTATAGTAAGATTAGCATTAATAAACAGCTAGGATTTGTTGAATCCAACAAATTTGAACTTCAACAAAGTTGAAAAGTATATATCAGGTATACTTTTAAACACTCAAAGCGGACATATCCAATGCATGATGCAGGTACTTTTTGATCCCCAAGATACATAAGCAAAATCTAGTTACAAAGCCAGTATGTAAAGAGTAAGCAGATGGATACACGGGGGTGGGGGGTGGTGGTGGGGCAATAGCTTTCAGAAGAGACTAGCTGACCATGGTACTACGATACTGATGGAGAGACAGCAAGCAAGGTGTGGCTCCATGCCTGGAACTGAGAAACACCAGAACACCAGACACTTGCTCCACTTGATAGTATCAAAGTAGCTCATTTAGCTGATATGATGGACTGTGACCCCTAATCATAATGTGAGTGATGAAAACAGGAGAAACAGGAGTTCAGGTCAGTCTTGGCTACACAAGCAAGCTAGAAGCCAGATGAGGAGGGTATGTAAGACCTAGCAAACAATTCAAAGTAGCCTCAGGAATGCTGATTCTCTGAGAGAATATCTACATTTATGGTAAATCAATCACTAAAATGTTATGGTACAACTTATTTGATGAGGGTTTCTTCTAAATGGCTGACCAAGACTGGAAAGGAGGTACTTTTTCTAAGACAGCTGCTTTGCTTTTGAGTCACAGGCCATTATTGAAGGCTTTTCTCTTAGATGGTATAAACTAGCATTCAGGTGCCTGGGTCACCAAGCAGTGTGCAGATGCAGAGTTATCTCCATTGATTATCAATCTTTTATAGAGGGATCTTTTACAAACTGCAGCAAAATGGCTCGTAAGGAGTTAACTGCACCATGCACTATCTGCCTTGAAGCTGCTTAGAGAGCAACTGAGACTGGATACTCACTTTAACAATAGTATTTGTAGGGAAGTTTTCAGAATGCAAGGAGAAATTCAAGCTCAAATTTTTTTCCTTAGCTCAACCTTTAGTATGAAAGACATGATAAAATTCAAAAGATAACTAAAGCCACTCTCTTAGGCAGTGAAGTTRCAAAGTAAAAACAGTATATATCAGACCAATGAAGCTTTCTCTTCTTTCATATGGCCAACATAGGCTATTATGCTTTTGAATGTGAAATGTTTTCCTCTGTGTCTTGTGTTTGAGCACTTAGTTCCTGGATGGTGATGGTGTCTGGGGAGGCTGTGGAGCCTTGAGGAGGTAGGATCTAGCTGCAAGGCATGGTTTACTTTGCAAGTGTTAGCAGCCACCTAAGWGACAAGATCAAAAAGGACAGTCAGCCCATAAGCATGAGGAGGCAAGTTCCTCGTCGCTCTTTCCTCTGTGTATGTTCTATCTCTGAGTAGTAAGTTTTGTAGTAAGTTTCTGAGTACAATTTAATTTAACCACGTATGGTGGTCTGAATGAAAATGACCCCTATAGACTCCCAGGAAGTGGCCTTACTAGAGGTGTGGCCTTGTTGGAACAGACATGTCACTGGGGATGGACAGGCTTTACAGTTTCAGACACTCAAGCCAGACCCAGTGGCTCACACTCTCTTCTAGCTGCCTTTGCATCTAGATGTAGCGCTCTCAGCTCCTTCTCCAGCACCATGCTGCTAGAGATGGTGGTGGCCATGCTCCCACCATGATGATGATGGTCTAGACCTTTGAACTGTAAGCCAGTCGCAGTTAAATGTCTTCCTTTATAAGTTACTGTAGTCATGCTTTACACAGCATCAGAAACCCTAAAACAGAATATACTCTTCAATCTAAGTGGTATATGGTGAACAAGAGATGACAATTGCTCTCTTGGTGAAACTTAAGTCTGGCTCTCACTGAGGTTGACTTTGAGTTCCAAAATAGTTTATGATGAAAAATTTATACTTTTTCCTAAATTTTTACTTAAAATAATAAGTGCTAGTCTTTTCTCTTCCTACATTTTAAAAATCAAACCATGGCTCTCTAATCTGTTCATTTATTTTTTAAGTAACTATGAATACTCTTGAAATATTCATGTTAATTTGTGAACTAGTTTTACCATTTTTCTCTTTACAATTCTGTGTTCCTAATTACATCCCATGAAGAAAATACTTGATTCCATTAGTAGATGGACATTTGATCGTGGAATACTGCCTTTGAGTGGTATTTCTTCTCTTGATTTTCTCCCAGCTTTTTAATCTTATGACTTGATTTTCATAAAGCAGAAGGGGACTGTTAGAGACAGGGTCATCTTTTTTATTTCTCTGGAATTATATTTTAATTGCTCTTTTATATTATCATTAATTTTTTGCTAGTATTAAGGTACTGAAGCAGAATCCTGTTAAAGTCTTTTTATAGTTGAATAAATTGTCACAGTGTAGGGTAAAAAGTCAATTATCATATGGGGATATGGCTCAGTGATAAAGAAAGACAGACTGCTCTTGCCCAGGAGACAGGTTCAATTCCTGGTACACACATGGTAGTGCACAACAATCTGAGAAAGGAGCTGATGCTCTTCTAGCTTCCATGGGCACCAAGTACAAACACATAAAATACCCAAACTCATAAAAATTAAAAAAATTATTTTTAAAGGTCAAATATGGCTGGGTATGATACTGCATATCTGCAAACCCCCACATTTAGGAGGTAGAGGCAAGAATATCAGTTCAAGGCTAGTCTCAACTACACAGTGAAATCTAAAGCCTGCTTGGACAACATAAGATAGTGTTACAAACTGACAAAACCAATTCTGCTCTTTTTGTATCCTGTAGATAAAAGAGACCTGGATGTCAGGTTCACAGGGGCCAGAAAGACTCTGCTCACACACATACCCCCTTGGCTTTTCTCATCTTTCTGATGAGTTTGGTACCACATTCCATGTTCCCTTAGTATTCTTCTATTTTACAATTTGCCTAGAGAAAAAAAGAAGCATAAAAATATTATGGTGACTGTAGTAAAGAAATAAGATTTAAATAATTGGGTGTTTGAGTCTGTTTTTCTTGTTATAACAGAATGTTATACAGAATAATCAACATGGCTAATAGAGGTTTGTTTATCTTCTAGTTCTGGAGTTTTGGAAGAAATCCAAAAAGAGGTTGTCAGCACTGGTAAGTACCATGTGCTAGTCATCATAATGTGATAGAAGGACTCGTACGTCAAGCTAGAGCAAGCCTGCTAACCTCCTACTTCCTTCTCTCTTCATATAATGTCATTGTTGTTGTCATGGGACAGTGAACTCAATCCTAATCATCCTCCAAAGGCCTCACCTCCAGACACCATCAACACATAGATTTGGGGACCAAGTTTTTCCCAAAACCTAAAATATAGAACTTAGTAAACAAATGTGTCCTATAGGAAGCCAGAGCATAACTGTATGACTTCCTGATGTCACCTACCTAACCTTCATTAAGATGGAAACTCATGTAAACAGAGATGAACACATACAGACACAGAAAGATGAGTTTATGGGCTCTTGCTACTTCTTGTTCTTTAACAGCAACATGACATATCAGTACTGGTCATTCTGCTTGGAGACTGCCTTTCTCAGAGAACACCAAGCATATTAGTCATAGCCATTATCTGCCTCTGGCAACCACAGTGCAGGCATACTGCCTATGGCAGATTGTCAGCCTGCTCCACTCCCACAGAGCTCATCAGGGTCCTCTGCTGGCTCTTGGAAACATCTCTGCATTCCGTCCATCTATCAAGCAGGATACGAGAGGCTTCATTCATTATACATGACCTAGAGCCTTCCAATATGGTCTCTCTTGTACAAGAGGCATTATGTATTGCTTACAAGGAAAAACTCACTCAACAGTTAGTGGACCATGGTTACCACCTCRCCAGGTCTTTCCAGCTTTGGAAAGACCTCTTTCCAGCTTTGGAAAGGCTTGACTTTTCACATCTCCAAAAATCTGACCCACGGGCATGTCCTCACTGGCACCCATGGTCCAGCCACAGGGACCTACTAAACAGCTTTCTTATAACTCTCTCAGCTTGTCAAATTGTGATTTGTTCTCTCCCCCTCCTCCTCCTTCTTTTTTAAATGGAAAAGAACCACAAAGTGATAGATATTCTAAAGGGCCAAACAAATCTGCCAAGAGTGCACAAATGCATCTGCAATTTTATCGTCAATGATTACTTTTAATTAAGTGGACTAAAAGCCAGGCAAGCAATCAGCTGTACTGATGTTTACTGGAAGTTCAATTTCTCTTTCATTACCAAGGCAGAATAAGCTGTCCCTGGAAGATTATTAAACATGGGACACAATTTGGTTAGATGACAACATAGAAGAAATGTCAGTCCTAACCACTTCAAGCCAGAGTAATTAGTCCTCTGAAGTCCTTTCTCTACAACAGAACAGCAAAATCTAACAGTGAAATGCTTGTTTTCCTTTAAGAATTGCAAGTATTATACAAAATACACATTACTGTTTATTCAGGCAGTCAACTTGATTGGATTATGAAACACTTTGGATACTAGGAAGACACACATTTGTGTATGTCCAGAGGGCATATCCAGAAAGGATTAACCTAAGAGAGAAGTTAAATAGAAGATCCTCCTTAAATGTGGACAGTATCATCCCATGGGCTGCATAAGAGAGAAAATGCAAGAGCAGAGCCCCTCATTCCCTACGCTCAGGTTCCTGGTCTTTTGAGAAGTGAGAAAGCAGATACTTTATGTTCCTATTGCCAGACAGCTGCCTACGACCCGTGATTTTCCTACATGATAAACCGTGGCCCCTTAAATCATGAACCAATGTGAATAGCTCCTTTATGTTGCTTCTTCTCAGGTAACAATGAAAGCATTGCAAACAATTCACCATGTGCATTCTAACGCCTTCTACACTGTACTGTATGACACTCTTTAAGAAAGTTCCATTTTGTTTTTACACTAAAATCTCTAAGGAAGCTTTTCACAGCCCCACATAAAATAGTTTCATAGGATATACCAAGGCTCTTTTCTTTAACCTAATCCTCAGAACTCTCACACATTAAAAACTCATGTCAAGTCTTCAGAGAATGTTTGGAGAAGCTGGTATGCCATCAGCACCAACGCAGTGACAGTCATTCGTGTCAGCTCATTTTCGCAAAACAATACTCCATATCATCCTATCCATGCATTCAACATTCACATGAAACATCAGCCACAGGACTTTTCTATGTTCATAAATTATAGAAACAATCCACAGAGAATCTTACAATGGGCCACAGTGCACCATCTCCAAGTAGCACAGAAAGACAGATATCCACTTAGCAGCCAGTGCGGAGGAAGCAGCCTACACAGGTGAGACCGGCCCTGCAGATCAGAGGATCCTGTCCAGAGGCCTCTGGCAGGAGCCTTCCAGTTTCTACCTCCGGATTGGGAACATCCCCTGCCACAGCACGCCATCTCCAAGTGCCGCAGGAAGCCAGCTATAGACACAGCTACGAGAAGGAGACAGCCAGTACAGTCTGCATCGACAGCTGATCGGAGCCACAGAGCTATATACCCAAATATAACTACAAGAGAGTGGGTCTCGGCTTCCATCTTTGCTCCTGTGACTGTATATCAGTTTGGTAGGCAGGAATCACCAGAGTAGAGGATCGCTTGGGACACACCCCACCAGGACTCCACCTGCACCCAGGAACTCAATAGCACCACAGCAATTTGTGCCAGGGGAAAGCAGGTCACCCAGGTTTGCTGAGCTAGGCCTGCAGGCACACAGGAGGGGCGAACACCAGCCAGTGAYAGCAGGACCAGCTAACACCAGAGATAACCAGATGGCAAAAGGCAAATGTAGGAATGTTGCTAACAGTAATCAAGGCAATATGGCACCATCCAAACCCAATTCTCCCACAACAGCAAGTTCTGGATACCCCAAAACACCAGGAAAGCTAGATTTGGATTTAAAATCACAGGTCATGATGCTGATGGAGGGCTTCAAGAAGGACATAAATATCTCCCTTAAAGAAATACAGGAAAATACAAGGAAATAGGGAGAATCCCTTGAAGAACTAAGGGAAAACACAACAAAACAGGTGAAGGGGTTGAACAAAGCCATCCAGGATCTAAAGAAGGAGGTAGAAACAATAATGAAATTACAAAGGGAAACAACTTGAGATATAGAAAACCTAGGAAAGAAGTCAGGAGTCATGGATCCAACAACAACAACAGAATACAAGAGATAGAATCTCTTGATGAGAATCTCAGATGCAGAAGATACCATAGAAAGCATTGATACAACAGTCAAAGAAAATGAAAAATGCAAAAAGCTCCTGACCCAAAACATCTAGGAAATCTAGGACAAAATGAGAAGACCAAATCTAAGTATTATAGGTATAGAAGAAAGTGAATATTTCTAACTTAAAGAGCCAGTAAATGTCTTCAACAAAATTATAGAAGAAAACTTCCCTAACCTAAAGAAAGAGATGCCCATGAATGTACAAGAAGCCTACAGAACTCCAAATAGATTTGACCAGAACAGAAATTCCTCCCATCACAGAATAATTAAAACACCAAATGTACTAAACAAAGAAAGAATATTAAAAGCAGTAAGGGAAAAAGGTCACGTAACATATAAAGGTAGACCTATCAGAATTACACCAGACTTCTCACCAGAGACTAGGAAACCCAGATGCTGATGTCATGCAGACCCTAAGGGAACAAAAATGCCAACCCAAGCTACTATACCCAGCAAAACTCTCAATTACCATAGATGGAGAAACCAAGGTATTTCATGACAAAAACAAATTTACACAGTATCTTTCCACAAATCCAGCCCTTCAAAGGATAATGAATGGAAAACACCAACAAAAGGAGGGAAACTACACACTAGAAAAAGCAAGAAATTAATCTTCTTTCAACAAACCCAAAAGAAGATAACCACACAAACAATTACATCAAAAATAGCAGGAAGCAACAATCACTATTCCTTAACATTCTCTTAACATCAATGGACTTAATTCCCCAATAAAAAGACATAAACTAACAGACAGGATTTGTAAACAATACCCAACATTTTGCAGCATACAAAAAAAGCATCTCAGTGTCAAAGGCAAACACTACCTCAGAGTGAAAGACTGGAAAACAGTTTTCCATGCAAATGGTCCAAAGAAACAAGCTGGAGTAGCTATTCTTATATCCAATAAAATAGACTTTCAACCAAAAGTCATCAAAAAAGACACAAAAGGACACTTTATACTCATCAAAGGAAAAATCTACCAGGAAGAACTCTCAATTCCAAACATCTATGCTCCAAAGGGCACCCTCATTCATAATGGAAACTTTACTAAAGCTTAAAGCACGCATCGCACCCCACACAATAATTGTGGCTGACTTCAACATCCCACTCTCCTCAATGGACAGATCAGGGAAACACAAATTAAACAGAGACACAGTGAAACTAACAGAAGCTTTGGACCAAATGGATTTAATAGAACATTTCATCCTAAATCAAAAGAATATATCTTCTTCTCAGCACCTCATGGTACCTTCTCCA
>BDUI01002244.1:0-14777 GCA_002335545.1 Apodemus speciosus | reverse complement strand
TATAGTACAACTGACATGATCCAGTACCTCCGGATTGCCACAGTGAGGGCCTCTGGTGAGCTGGCACAGGGACAGATGACCTCCTGTCGAAGGCCTTTACTCTGGAAGACATTGAGAAACGCATCACAAGAAGAAATAGACCCTGGAGGGAAAGAGGGACAATGGTCAGACAAGTGTAACACTGTGACTGACTTAAAATTTTCCCATAATAGCAAAATAATTTTGAAGTTAGGATTCAGACATAAACAGAGTAAGAAAGAAAACATTTACAATTAATTATTTATGTCATAGTGAAAGATAATATTTGCAAACCTTTAGAAAAAGAATTTTAAAACTACAACTTCTACATGTAAGACGTTTTTGCTGACTGATGGATTTACTTTATTAACCCCCTGAAACCCGGACTACAACTTTCAATATGCAAGTTACAGAGAAATGTCTCAGTCTATACAAAGAAAACTTATTTCAAATGACTTTGCATTAATTACTAAAACCCTATGAAATATGCCTTTCAAATACAAATTTACTTTAATTTATGCAAGATGATCTGAGGTGATATGTATTAAAAGTAATTAATTAGTTCATAGTTTGTACAGTTGCTTGAAAAGTGAARGAATGATTTATAAACTAAGTTATCTGTTTCTACTTCACTGTTAYCCACCAGTCATCAGGAAAAACTAAATTTGCTTTAGTTTACAAATATGTAGCTAAGCATAGTTTACAGATGAGGTCAGAAACCGTCTTTCGTTCAATACTCTTCTGACTCAAGGCTTCTGATGTTATACACCACTATCCAAAAAACAAGCTATTTCAGGACATATAAAAGGTATTTTATGAAAATGCTAGCTTATTTTATCTGAGCTTTAAAGTATTTTATAATGAAGTTGTRTTAAAAATGAAAATTTACTGATCAATGATATAATTACAGTAGACCATAAAATAGTACTTCCTGAGCTTTTATTCTATGCTGAAGAACTAGACATGAGGATTGACCCATTTTATCCTCAAGCATTATGATCTGACTACCACTGCAGAGCTGAGAAAACAAAATTCAAAAAGGAACTGTCTCTGTAGAACATGGGTGTTTCTTTGACTCAGGCCGGCAGACTAGGAACACGTTATCCTTAACCATTGTTATCCTGGTCTTTAAGTAGAACACTGCTTGGTTAGTTTAAGGTAGTCTCAACCAAGATACAGATTAGAAAAATTAAAGCATTAAAGTGACAAGAAAGACAAGTGGAAAACAAGGATCTTTGAGGCTTGCCCATCTTAGAATCTACGATTGATGCTTCACTTACAGGGATTTGCTCCATCAGCCACTATTAGCATGCGCAGGGAGGACAGGTTGACATCTCTCTGATCTCTGTGTGCTACAAGTGCCCAGTGCATGTCTCTTGATTTCACACAAGCCACTTTTGCTACAAAGGAAATAGAAGTTATCATATGTCACTACCAGATTATGTGGAGCTGAAAAAGACAGGTAATTGTGATTTGTGGGGAATGGTGAGTTATCTTGTCACCGAACCACCCACAGCCTGGCAGAGACCAACCTTTATACTGGCAGACCTTCTGGATCCAGGAGAGGGGGTTTACCTTCATCAGCGAGTATGGGATGCTGATGACGTGCATCATGTTCATGACACTCTGAAACCAACGGATGAACACAAGAGGTAAGCAAAGAGGTGAGGGAACAGGAGGAGGGGCTTGCTGTTCTGATGCAGSGAAACGTGTAAGCCAAGGGTCAGCAGGCAGCAGAAAAAAACATGAGCACTTTGAGGAGGTACTGAGGTAGACTAATACATGAGGAGCTTTCAAGGACAAGAAGATGGCTGACTCAAGCTAGACTCGGTATTATTAGGGTATACTCTGGTATAATCCTTCTTGTTCTCGAGGATGTAACAACAGAACCACATGTATCACAAATGCATGCAGACTCAACACTAAGTCACATAATTCTTATGCTAAGCACACAGGTAAGACTCATTCCCATTTGACTCTATCAATAAATGAATTTTACAGGTCCCCTAGCTACTTGGGAGGTTGAAGAAGGATGATCCCAAGATCAAAGCCAATGTAGATAACTTACTGAAACTCCATTTCAAAAATAAAACACAAAATAACGTGTTATTCCCTCTGCACCAGCACACACCAGCATGCCGACATTTCACACCATTTTTCTGCATCTCTACATATGAAAGTGTTCAGATGCTGGAAGTAAGTTTCACTGGAACACAGAGGCCAGAAGGGTTGGAGACATAAGCAGACTATCTAGGGGGAACTTAGATGTTCATGGGTCATATAAATAGGTCTCGTTCGTCAACAAATAGCAAACTGCAATGTTTATATTCCCAACAGTTATCTAAAAATTATTTGGGTTTTCTACTTTGGAAAATAAAGCCTAAGAAAGTACTAAGAAACAAAGTTAGTCAAAACCACCCTGCCTGAAATAGATGGGGAATCCCAAGCAGGCATTTTTTTGTTTTTGTTTTTCTTTAAGTGCTAACACCACCTTCAAATCCAAGGTCATCTGTCTATTAAAGTATCCACAGCCAGCTCAGCAATCACTTTGGCATTGACAATGAGCCAACCATCTCTCCATAATGCATACTAAATTTTCATTTAAAGGCAAAGTCTAAAATCTGTCGACAGATATGACACCAGTAACACCAGCAGGAAACCTTCAGAGCCTAAAGTTAGGGATATATATGGACCTTAAAAGGGCTATTCTCATAGCTGATACCTCAATATATGGGTCAAGATTCAAAACAGTTTTTCTGAGACCAGCTGTCTTTACTGAACTTTTGCAGGAAGCTGGCAGATGGACAGTATGTCTCCTAACAAAGATTTGTCTATACTGTTGGGAAGGGCCTTCACAGAAGTTGGACATACTTGCATAAAAGATGCATGAGGCACAAAGGGAGTTTACTTACTGTCAGTATGCCATGCCAGAGCCCCACATCCTTCTTGAAGTCTAGAACATTCACAATAGTTTCAGCTGTAGAAGAGAAACAATTACAAGTTTTACTTGACATGATCACACAGCCTGAGTGGCGTGCCAAGGAAAACCCACCACGTGAGGGGTTATCCTGGATCTTAGAAGAATACCAAATTACTGTCATCACAGAACCCTACATTCAACTTAGGGACACTAAGCAGCACTAGCCAGGCTGGAGATATTTCCAGGATAATATCTGGCATGTAAGGGAGCAGCAACAGTTGCCCACACATCACCACTGAGAAATATCTGAGCATATCAGACAGGCCTGTGACTCCAGCACTAGGGAGGCTGAGAGAGGATGATCACAACTTTGAAGCCAAGGCTGGACCACAGAACTAACTCAAAGTCAGCTTGGGCATTCAGTAAGACTTCTAGAACACTCTCACTTAACAATACCCCCATCCAACACAACATTACCTTCCTATTTATTTCCTGATTTCCTGAGATTCTCTTATAATTTCTCCTCTGAGACCTTGTTCTGCTCACAGGGAAGCATGGAGGGAGAATTTTTGGCAGTGCACAGACTTGTTTTGTCATAAGAGAACTCTAATAGTGGTGGGAGTAGGACAATAAAGAAGGTAACATACAGCTAGACAGAGATGGTATAATACTGAAGCAGCATAGAGATGAACATTCCAAAGGAGTAGAAAGAACAGGCGGAAAAGCTGTGAAAATATGTTGTTGAAAATAACTATTTCCTAAGACCCTCAAAGCAGTGATGCCAGATGCCCCAGTACTGAGGATRTGACCTTCATTTGACCTTCTTGCTCATATCAAACTGATTCAGTGGGAATTTCAGCCACCTGTACACAGGCTCCTGRCTACTTCTCAGTGTGCTAGGGATTTGCCAGTGCTAGGACTTATGGTCTCCTCATTCTGTCAACATTTACCAAACATTTATGCATTCTATTTCCTGCTCTCCTACRAGAGAATAAAATGGAGGTAGAGCAGGGAGATTAATTCAAAATACAGATATCCAAAGAAAATATCCTACATTCCTTTTTATAAAGTAATTTAAAGTAAAGAAATTATTTTATATTCATGTATACATTTATATTTGCTTCTGAGACCTAAAAGGTAATAGCCCTGGATCTTCAAAACATGTTGGTCAGGACACACAAGTCACTGTTTTAATAAAATAATAGTGGTGTTTAGAGGCCATGCTCCTCCAAGTGTTAGATGGCATGACCATTAATAGATCATAACTAAGAATGACTTTAATAGAGCATGACATTATTCTTAAAAAGAGTAAGGATGAGGCGATCACACCAACAGCAGGAAAAAAGGAAACTGACTTAGAAGTGGAACTAGAGACCATCGGCTTCTTCAGGTCCCAGAAGCTGATGTTGGTRTAGGTCTGTGACTATGCCCGCCCTGTACAGGCAGTTGGAGTTACTTTAGCTTTTCCTTCTCTGTGTCCACTCAAACACAGTTACTGCCACCCACTCTACCTCTGCTTCTCATAATCAGAGAAACACACCAGGAAACAACAATCCTCCAATAAAGCTGGAAAACCCTATTCTCWGAAKTTCTTACTCAGTAGTGAAGAGCGGATTACAACATGGCATTTAAGAGAAAGAGCTTCCAAAGACACAGAGCCATGTGCAGGTGGGGTTAGCACTGTGCCAACAGTGAGKTGAATCACCCATCTCCAAATCTGTGTGGTAATGTGCTAACACCTCTTCTGGGATCAAACCTTCAAGAATGTGATAAATATTAAACGAGGCCATGGGCAGGGCTCCAGGGGTGCACGTGAGGACACAGTAAGAGTACATCGTGTGGAAGGATGTCGGAGCCCCACTGCCAACATTCTCACTGGACTTTCAGCTGCAATCCCTGTGCCTACATTCCACCAGTCCAAGCTAAAGCACTAACTACTGCTTAGTAAGGTCCCACACTGCTGGATGGCGATGGACACAAGCTGATGGGTCCCAGGAGGAATCACACAGGCTGGTTTGCCATCAAGCATCCCTGGTCAGTGGGGCATCTCCAAAAGCCCAGATCCAAGGAGCCTCAGGGCCATCCCCACCTTCTGTATAGCYGCAGGCCTGTGTAAGTGCCTGACAGTGTGTCAGCAGCGCTATCCTTGTCACGGTCACACCAAGAACGCTTCCATCTTTACACGTCTTATACTGAAACGAGACAGAACATATGGAAAGCGGTTTTGATAAATTAATTTCTGGTCCCCACTCAATAGCTTCTAGTTATGAGACACTGCGAGGTCTAGTCACACTGCAACTAGTATAATGAGGTGAAACACACATCTTTTTCCAGTAATACACTCCCAGCCTCTGTAGAAGGCATCCATCTTACCTCAATATAAGCTGTGTCGTTATTTGCATCTTTGATGTGTGGAAACCAATCCCGAGGAGGTTTAGAGAGGTGTTTTGATTCTGTGACAAACCATAGCAGCTTTGGCCAACCTAGAAAATAAATCGTAAATTCCTTTTAAGTAAATAGGACCCTTAAAATGGGTCTGGAGAATTTCTTCATCTATTTCACTGCTTGCTTTCAAGCACTTCAGTCTACATGTAATCTCTGGCATTCCCATATGTAAAACTGACAGTATCATCAAGAATGCTYGAGAGATTAGCAGCTATATCATGTCACCCCACAGATATGAGTTACCTGTATTATCRGAAATGTTGATTGATCAGATTCATGCACAAGTGAAGGGCCAGACTTAAAAATGAAAACTCTACAGAGGAAGCAAGTTTGGGGGGCTCTGTGGCATACCTTTGAACTGTGGGATCTCTCCTGTTGGGCTTTTTGGCAGTCCTTTGTGACAGGCATCACTAGTCAAGGCAACAGTTACTCCACAGCTTCCAAGCAGGAAACCTATCTGTTGGCTCCCTGCATCCTGAGAGGTGATTAAGGAAAGTTGAAAACCTAAGACAAACTTTAGYCCTAGCYGAAGCACTGCCTCGTCTTCAGTGTGTGGAAATTAACTGCCCTTCCCAAGACTCTTCTCCCAAAGCCCAAAAGAGAACTCATAAGCAGGAGCTTACACATTTAAAAAGCTAGGTGTAGGTAGAAGATTGAGAAGATTTGAGGGAGATAGGAAAAATAGTCAAAATATATAAAAATTAATTTAAAAAAACAAAGACAATGATCCTACGGTTTCATTATTGTGGAGAGAAATWATCTCTCACATGAATACCTCACAACCTGATTTTCACACTTTGAAAGGTTGGTYCCAGAGGTGTCCCACCTGGTAGGKACAAAGCCAAGAGGAACATTACTCAGAGCAATGACACCCAGGATCACACCTTCCACCTGGCACATATCATGAATCAACGGCGTAACCAACACATACTAAAGTGAGCTATGGTTACAGGGCCATAACTCTAGAAAGCGTAGGAAAGCACCAAGCTGCCAGGACTGAATGTCACCTTTCAGCAGATGTCACAGATGGGGCTGTCCCTGGCTCCACCAGCCTTAGGAGCTGCCTCCCTGTGTTTTATTGCCCTGTACACAGCCTGCTTCTCATGAAAACAGATGATAAGCAGCCAAGACAGCTAGATTCAACTTTTCTCCCATCAGCTCCTCCACTATGCTGATGAACTGAAAAGTAACATCAGAGTATCTGAGTACCCAGCATTTGTGGAACAAAGAACATATCACAGTGTAGAAGAATTAAGGCTACRCCCAGCTTGACTCTAGGAACAACCTTGGGGAAGACTGGCTTGTTGAATCTCCTGCCTGTCCATCCCAGGAAATCACTGGACAAAGCAAAGTTCAGTCACTTASGTATTCATCAGCATTAACGTTTCAAAGCTGTTGTCTGCTAAGTGTTTAGATTATACTTTTCCAAGTGTAGATTTAAAAGCTATAGTTTCCTTACATGGATTGTTTTAGAGTAATAGCCAACAAGCTAATTGCATAATTAACACAACCCTGCAATGRGAGAGGTGGGGTGGCCCTCACTGTATGGGGTCAGTCCCCATTTTGCAGACATTGGGGGGGGACTTTTTATTGTTACAATACTGTCTTTAAGTAAAGTAAAGATCAAATACTACTAGTCTGAGGAGGTGAGAAAGGCAGGCAGAAAGGTTGGTTTTTAGCAGCAGGAACTGGGCTGCTTCTCAAGCTTATGCATACCTTGTTGAGTCAGGCATACACCATAGCTGTCTCCCAATAGGGAGTAATTGGGGTGGCATACAAAGATAAAAGGTTATGACACTCTGATCTTGGACCTAAAGCTAGGAGTCCACCCTTCCCTACACACTGTGTGTGTGTGTGTGTGTGTGTGTGTGTGTGTGTGTGTGTGTGACAGAGAGAGACAGAGAGAGACAGAGAGAGACAGAGAGACAGAGAGACTCATCACCTCTGAACAACAAATTTGTATAAATAAATAGACCCCTAAAAGCTAAAAACATAATTAAGTTGAAAAATCATTTGGGAAACATATATGAATAATTCCTAGGGTGCTCAATCCCCAGTACTGAATTTTTAAAAATAGAAAGAACATGAGAAGTAGGGGAGGTGGGGGAGAAGAATGGCAGCAGGAGGAGGGGGAAGGAAGGTTTAAGAAGAGGGGAGAGGAGGAAGAAGTGGGGAGGAAGGGAAGGAGAAAGGGGGAAAGAGGATGAAGGGAGAAGGGGTAGGAGGGGAAGGAGGGGAAGGAGGGGGAAGAGAGCTGTGCAATATAAAAGGGTGAAGGCCATGTAACAGAAAGACCACCATGCCAAGACTGCCACCAGCATCCAATGTTGACTCTACGTGTACCTCCTAGTCTACAAAGTACCTCCCTAGGGGCTACATATTAGTTTCAGACAAACTCTGCTAGGTCACTCACAGCCCCCTTGGGGTGACACACAAGCCAGAGCCAGCTTCATCTACAGCCTTCTACAGCCAACATTCAGCCAAGATGGTGGATGAGGTGATAAACTCTACGGATTTCATCAAAACAAAGGTCAAGAAAGAACTTAGTGGTCCTTACAGTCTCTGCTTCTGACTCAAGAACAAGATAAATAGATAAGAAGCCACACAGCAGCAATGGCTTCCTATGGTCTACAAGGCCTCTAGAAAGGTCTCATCCATCTAGATGGATGAGAGGCCAAACCAGGGAAATAGTCACTGTAACTTCAGGCTGGGAAATGAGATAAATCCTCCCAGAGACATACTCTGACTTTGACATTATTTGCCAAGTACCTTGCCCATAAAAAATAAGCATGGCTAACAGGTAGTTTCTTTCTCAGATAAAAGCAGACATGTAGACACACACAGAGGGGAAAGAGGCAGGCTTGTGTCATCATAACTCCCACCCCCCCACACACACACATTAAGGGCAGCAGATCAAAGTTTGTAACTTTCCCCTTGATTAAGAAAAGCTCTACAAAACTAGAATTTGATTGTTCTTATGAATTTCCAAAAATTTCTCCAAGATAGAAAAGGATAACAGATAATGTTACTGTTTATAAATTCCTTCTGTGTGGCCTATTGGCAGTAACTCCTGACATCATATTAAATTTTCCTCATCACGACTGAAATAGGTCAGTTAATATCTTGTCTGTTACCAATTTTAGGTGTGTTTATAATGGAAACCTTCAAGCACACAAGAAGATAAGAAAAAACATTCTTATTCTCATGTGTTAGATCATCCAATGTTAATAATAATCTACTTTGACCTCATGGAWCCCAATGCATCTGTTTCAGTATCCTTATTGCTGGGATCACAGCAAGTGCCACATAGCCCACTTTGGAAATATTTACCAACACAGTCAACCAATTAACTATGACTTGAGCTCTTTGGAGCAAGCCAGATGGCTTGACAGCATACTAAAGGTCTCAGGCAGCAATAGACCCACTTGGCTGACAGAAAAACATATAGATTCAGATCCCATGAGATAGCAATAACCACTTTCCTGATGTACACTGGCAAGGCTCTAGATTGGCTTTTTCTTGTCCCCCTCTCCTGATCACCAACTTCTCTTGATAAAAATAACTAGATGTTTCCCTTTCACTACCAGGACTAAAAATAAATAAAAGCAAGTTGGTACTTAAGGCATTCAACAAGATGTAGGATTAAGAACAAGAACTGTTAGCACAGGACAAATGATCAGTGGAGCAGCTGGGACAGAGGTCTTCCAGCTGCCATTTGCACCAGGGAGGCAGGCAGCTCCACAGCCTTCTGTGCATAGCCTGCCATGAGAGAGTGATCTCCCAGCAGTGCTTTCACTTCTAAGCTCAGAGGTGAGATCTCCACCATCTTTTTGGAGGGGAACAGCTAGGAGCRCACAGGGCATACAATTAGTGTAGTAGCTGGGACAGGAGTCTGGTGCCATTTGCACCAGAGAGCCAGGCAGTTCCAGAGCCTTCTGTGCACAGACCCTGCGAGAAGAGAGTTGGTCTCCCAGGAGTACAGACACAGGGTTACAGGTGGGACAAACTCCAACCAGAGACAGCAAGACCAACCAGCACCAGAGATAGCCAGATGGCGAAAGGCAAGCACAAGAAACCTATCAACAGAAACCAAGGCTACTTGGCAACATCAGAACCCAGTTCTCCCACCACAGCAAGTCCCGGATACCCCAACACACTGGAAAAGCATGAGTTGGATTTAAAATCGCATCTCATGATGCTGATAGAGGACTTCAAGAAGAACATAAATAACTCCCTTAAAGAAATACGGGAGAACATGGGTCAGCAGGTAGAAGCCCTTAAAGAGGAAACACAAAAGTCCCTTAAAGAATTTCAGGAAAACWCAATCAAGTGAAGGAACTGAACAAAACCATACAGGATCTAAAAGTGGAAGTAGAATCAATGAAGAAATCACAAAGGGAGACAACTCTAGAGATAGAACACCTTGGAAAGAAATCAGGAGTCAWAGATGCAAGCATCAACAACAGAATACAAGAGATAGAAGAAAGAATCTCAGGTGCTGAAGATACCATAGAAAACTCAACAGTCAAAGGAAATGCAAAAAGCTTGTAACCCAAAACATCCAGGAAATCCATGACACAATAAGAAGACCAAAGCTAAGGATTATAGGTATAAAAGAGCAAAGATTTCCAAATTAAAGGGCCAGTAAATATCTTCAACAAAATTATAGAAGAAACCTTCCCTAACCTAAAGAAAGAGATGCCCATAAACATACAAGAATGTCACTTATAACTTAGTTGTGGTGTTAAACCTTAGGTGAACCTGTAGAGCTAAGACAGGTGATAAGATGTTTAGCTAGATAATTACTCCTAATGGATATRCATGTAAACATTCTCTGTTGTAAACTTCTATTTCAATTTATGATTTGACTTTTTGTGTGAACTTGTGATGAACTTTGTAAGATGTGATCATGCATTCTGAAAGATGTTTAAGGGCTGAGGACAAAGAGAGGAGTCAGAACTGAGGAACAGAGGTGAGAAGAACTGAGGTGAGCGAGGAACTGAACTGAGAAGTTTTTAGTCAGAAGAGAACAAGATTAGAAGGAGAATGAAGAGTGGAATAACTTAGAAACTATAGGTAACATAAAAAAAAAAAACTAAGAGAGCAATGTGCAGAATGCAGAGCGAAAGAGGAAAAAAGAAGAACAGAAAGAGCAGGCAGGCTTCTCCTTACCATGGGTCCTGTTCTGTTCCATGGTAAGGACAAGGCAGGCTTAGTCTTTTTAAAAGGAACAAAGCTTTTTTCTTACAAACATGGTTTTAATTCATTTAGCATTAAAAGGGTGGAAGTCTTTTCTTTCTGTATGCAATATAGATTGAAGCTCATTTTTCATCCAGAATGAGTAAGTTCTTTCTGGTTCACTGGTGCTTGGTCTTTTGCTCATATGCATATGTAAGTATGGATGTGTGTGTAAGTATGCAATTGTGAGAATGTATGCATGTGTGTGTTTAAGTATGTAACTGATGACACTTGGGAGACTGGCAGAGTTCTCACTGCAGTTTCAACTATCAGAAAATGACCTAATAGCGGTCCCATTACAGAAGAGATTAATAATCACAGATATAATTTTAAGAATTCTTATAGGACCATCATTAAAACTTAAGTCATCTTTTGTCTACATAGCATCACCATAAGACATTACATTATCATGGATCTGCAGAGATCTGCTCCAAAGGAGTATGCTATTACTTATTGATTATTATATATGTTTAATAATAACAGGAAAAGCATATTAATAGCAGGAATCTTTCCTAAAATTAGTCCCTCACTGTCTTACTTAATGAGGGCTCACCTGTTGCAGATTATATAATAACCCAAAGCAGGCCATTTCAGGATGATCACCTGCTAGTACATCAGCTTGTTCCATTATGGCTCCAGACAGTACCTGGCTTTCTAAGCAATGATACTAAGGAATGAGAAAATGGTTCTTAATAGATTCAGATAAGACAGGACCACATAAACTTAAGCTTCACCTTGGAGAAGGTGCACACCCACAAATGAGACATGCTGTGTATGTGTGAATAATTGTTCTCACAAATAGATGAAATTAATGAAAATCTGGTCTGAGCCTCAGAGASAGCAGGAACATGTCACTGAACTTAGACAGCAAAGATAGAAAATAATTTACAAAATTGTAGTCTACATCTTCTCACCCAGCACATTCAATTGCCATGGAGCCTGACACTTCCCTCAAATAGAGCTTAATGAACAGTAAGTTTGTTACCTTTCTTGTGAGTGGCACTTCAATGGGGACAGGAACAACTTCAGCCAGCAAGCAACCATAGAAGGCCACCATGAAAGCAGCAGGGTCATTGTTGGGGAACACTAGCGCCACCTGGAGACGTGTAAGACACAGATGTGTCAACAGCTGGATTTATATTTCTACAGACAACAGGATGAACGTTTCAAGTCCCAACACAGTGGATAGGCAGGCCTGCAAGATCGGTACTTAGGAGGCTAAGGACTATAAATTAAAAGTGACCACAGGCAAGAACCTATATCAAAAGTGATGGATGCTAACAAAAATGTTTTATGTAAAAATAATAAGAGATATCTTGATAAGTACCCCATACTTTTTCTTCAACTTACACTGAAGGGAARCATTAACAACTGACAGCTATACTCCCATACCAGACAATATCTCATTTTATTGTTTGCTTCTTGTCTTCCATGGCCATATAATTTTCATATACAAAAAAAAAACCCAACTGTACACAATATGTGGGTTTTTACTCTTTTCATTGGCCGAAATAAATAACGCTGCATATTCTGATATCATTCTCGCAGCTAAAATTAAATGTTTACATAATTCTTTACTGGCTATCTGGGCAAACGCTTAGGAGCTAGACCCAGATGGACTTAATTCAGATGCTAAGTCACTTCTTATAGTTCTAGTATCTTAAGCACAATTTTGTCCCAAGCCATAGTTCCTTCTATGAGAAAAAGAAGAAGAGCAATAACAAACTGCACCTGACTGTCCTGGTAMCAGTCACATGACAGAGTTTACAGAAGCATACTACATCGCATGCTCTACCGGAAACCCTCACATTGCCAGTCCTGGCATGGTTCCAACATCAGTCTTAATGCTGAGCGTGCGTGTTTTCACTTCCTACTACTATAAGCATTTAATTGCTCCTGGTCTTCCCTGCTCACCCAACCTGCCCAGTTTGGCCAGTAGGAGTATATTATAACCCACCACACAATTCTGGATGTAATTTCTAAATGGGTTTTCCATCATTAACAATATGGCCATATCCTCSAGTTTTTCCTCTTATGGATTCCTATTCATTTTTCATATTTACCTTTTCATGTCTTGCTATGTTCCCTGGAATTTRTACTTAATATTTATGTATGTATGTATGTATGTATGTATGTATGTATGTATTTATATTTATATATATATTTAACATAAATATTTCTTGATATATTTTCACATTTTTTGGTATATATTTGATGTTTTAAATGTTTTTCCTTTATGTTCAAAGGTAATAAATATTTAAGCCAATTTCTCCATGCCTTTTAAAAGAACTGAGACAGTTTTGATATAGATATAAATTATGGTGTAGATATAAATTATGAGAAATGTGTTACATGGTTTATAATAAAGTATCAGAGACTGTACTCATGCAAACTAGAATGGCTACGATACTTCATCAAGCAGTATCTTCTGGGATGGTCATCCTACCTTCAAACTGTCTCTGAATGTCAGTATGTGGTACGTGACTGTTTGTAGCAYGGCCAATTTAATATTTAGCCTATCCCAGTGCTCTWATAAAGGGTACTGCCAACTGACTGGTTTTAGAAAGCKTCCTGTAGGGTAGGAGCTCTTTGTTTGGCKGTCTGGTCTGGTTTCTTTGTTGTTTAATAGGGTTCCCACTGTGCTCCTCAGGATGCTGCCTCTAYTTTCACATAAGTTCCTCTAGCATGTTAACTCTTTACAAACCACATAAATATAAAGATTCAGCACATATGCAGCATTTCGTACTTTCTTATTTTGGAATTTCAAATGGATTATTTAAAAATGTTATAAGTGGCCTTATTAATTTTGGTAAGAACATTAAGATGAGGTAGTCTAGCATATTTAATATCCAAGATAAACAGGCTGGCATAAACCATAAACAGATACTGATGGTAGTTATGAAGCCAGGAGCTTCATCTTAAATTTAGCCATTCTGGGTGGTTTGTAATACAGGAAAGGTGGTGGGGAAAAATTAAGTTCTGGAATACATGATTTCTTTTCTACATGGCTAAAAAAAAAAAAAACAGCTAGAACAAGTCACAGTGGGAGTAAGATGATATATTTATATGCGTAACCATATTAACATAAGCTAATTTTTTGAGGCCAAGTCTCATGTGAATCTGCCTTCATAAGGCAGTGTGTGTTGCTCACACATTTTTAGATGGGTAGGCTCATGAAGAAACAAGAGACATTTATAAATTCATAATATTTCCAGGTGACTACTGCCACATGATTCCTTCCCAGAACGTGGGTCACAGTGTCTGAGGAAGCTGATCAAAACAGCAGAACACACAGAACACACAGTCAGATGGTCGCACCTGCTCATAAAGAATGCTTGCTTGCATTTTATGTCCAACCTCACTCTGCCAATGAGGAAGAGCAGGCTGAGTTCTGAAATCGTAGTATAGAGGTTATCTAGTTATTTGAACCTCACTTACCCTGTCTCCAGGCCGYACCATAGGTTCTTGCTTTGTACCTAATTTATGCAGAATGTTGTAAGCAACCTTCATACTTCTTGTCCATAGTTTGCCTGTTGATATAAAGTATAAACATAAAACAACTTAGCAATATACACATGCATTTTCAGCTACATTAAACTGTAAATATAAAACTAGYGTTTTGGAGTCTATTTCATTCATCTATTCTGCTCAGTATTTGTGGTTGGGAGGAAGTGTCATGTGGAAGAAAGACTGACAAAAAAGGGGTAAGGATGAAAAGGCTATAAAACTGAAAGCTGAAAATGCAGTCAGAAGTAGTACTGGAGATTTAAAAACAGCACAGAGAAAGAGACAGAGACAGAGACAGAGAGATAGGGCGATAGGGAGGGAAGAAAGGAAAAAGAGAAGAAGGAGAGGGAGAAGGAGAGCAAAGAGATTGGAAATTCTAATTTAAGCCTGTTTAGCCTGCCTTACACTTGGCCTATGACAGGGAAAGCGTTGATGGGACATGAGCCTACAAGTTAGTTGATAGAGGTTAAACAGCCATGGGGATGGGAGGGACATAAATTTCTCTCACAAACATTACCTAAAATGTGTTTTTGTTTTTTATTTTAAGCCTTGAACTTAAGTTCCTAGAAAAAGGACAGAAAATAAATAATAAAAAACTCACACATTGCCAGAGAATCATCAGAACCAGGTCTCAGCAATCTTCATTTCT
>BDUI01002243.1:133482-144681 GCA_002335545.1 Apodemus speciosus | reverse complement strand
CTTATAAAGTGTACTTGAAAAAAATGTAGTTGTGTGAAATTAGTTTTTAATGAAAATATATAAAATTCATATATTGCTTCCAGATGAGAAAAACAGGTAGAAAATTAAGATTATAATATTACCATAAGTAGGAAACTAATATAATAAAAGAGAGTTATGTAGGTTGTTTTATAACATGAGCTATAATTGTCTCCATTGTAAGCCAGCATCTATAATGAATTATTGAATGAAAAATCCATACACATGTCTCTGTCATTCAGAGTTACATCAAACAATGTGTGCTTTACACGTATGTGCTTTAAAAATGTAAACAAGTGCACTTAATCACAGGTAAATTAAGTGCCACTCTCTAGACCTAAGAAATTCATATGCCCAATTATGCATTTTGGAAATTCCATCCTCAATTTTCAAAAACATTACCTTTAAAATCATCAACATTTGCATCCTTTCTCCCACAGGTGTGTTCGGAGACATACCAAGAAAACAAGCTAAATCCAGAAGTATAAATGGCAGAGCTCACAGCATTCAGAGCAGGTAAAGTTTCATAATATGGAAAAAACAAAACAAAACAAACCACTACTAGACTCCTCTTGGGGAAAGGACACCTTCCTGACTAGAATTTTTGGCCAGGGTGCATTTTATTTTTAATTAGGACAGAGCACATCTTCCAGGCTTTCTGGGAAACGGTTCATCAATCAGATGCATACCGTTTATTCAGGTGCAGTTTGTGGGGAGTGTGCTTTYAGTTCAATACCATGATCAGTTCAGATACCGAAACTTTAATGCATCATTGAGAAGAAGCTACTTAGGGGAAGAGATGGTTTATTTTGGCTTACAGTTCAATGTGACATAGTCCTTTGTGGTGGGGGATTAGACCATCAGCAGCAACAGGCAGGTGGCACATAGGCAGTCGGGAAACAGGGGGAATAATAAGGCTGTTCAGCTAGCTTTCTCCATTATGTTAACTTTGGAACCCCAGGTCCTAGTGGGGGCTATCCACATCTAGAGTGGGAATCGCTAATCCAACTGTGGTGGTTTAAATGAGATGTCCCCCATAGGTCTCAGGCATTTGAATATTTGGTCTCTAATCTGTCCGTGGCTGTTTGGTGAGAATTAAGAGATGTGGCCTCACTGAAGGAGGTATCTAACTTGGGGAGGGCTTTGAGCTTCCAAAAGACTCAAGCCATTTTGTGTCAGCTCTTCTTCCTGCTTGAGGTGAGATGTAAGTTCTGTCAGCTGCCTCTTTCTACATCCTGGACTCTAGTCCCCTTGTCATGTAAACCCCAAATAAACTTTCTTTCCCAAGTTTCCTTGGTCATGGTGGTTTAATGGCAGCAATAGAAAACTAATATAGAAGCCAAAATTAGACATTRACTCCTGGGGATRCATTGTTGGTTTTCGATCCCACCAAGTTCACAAGATTAACCATCACACACCACTTTTAGTTTCTAATTTTGGCCTTAAAATTAATCTTGCTTATAGGAATGACTTTTGCAGAACAATTTCATTGATGCTTAATATATAACCTCATCTTTTATATTCATTATGAGTAATAGAATAAAAGGCACTTTTGGAATATTACGGTTGGTCCAGTTATTATTAGTGTTTAATAGTAAACGTTCTTGACAAAATAGATATGTTTTTTGTAATGTACTTTATTTGTCACATACATTCTTCCAGAAAAATGGAAAATGAAAAACAATAGCCATTTAAAAAATATTTTGAAAGTATTTCCTTGTACTTTTATAATTCTGGCATCATGCTCTTTGATACAGGCCAGAATGTTTTCATTTCACTACTGTGTTAAATCCATATTTATTGTTATTATCTCTATGTCACTGTGCTATTTGCATATTACCAATTTTAATCTCATTCTAATCATGCTATTTTTCCTTAAGACTCCAGCTTGCATATGTATGCAGGTTTGTAATGCTTCTATTTCTATGCTCTACRACTTTTGCTGTTTGAAGTAGGTTTTATTTGAAACAGTGAACAATAATTACCAGTATTCATGACTCTTCCCTCCAATAAATAATGGCTTTTCTGACATATTTGAAAAATGCTAATATTAATCTTCACACTTTGTAAGTTCGCAACAAAAAAAAAGCAGTCTGCTATCTTCATAGACTAATCTCTGGTATGCAAAATATAAGTCAACTCCTGACTCAGGTACTTTTAAAATCATCTAGTTGAATAGTTGACCATAATGACTAACTACAAAGATACCTTTGCCAATTGCTTTTGTTATTGTAYCTAAAAGAAAAGGAAAAATTTCCCAGTCTTCATATTTGGTAACTTTGATAGTACCCTCTATCTTTACTTTGCCTTCAAGCTAGATCAAATCTGTCTCCAGATTTTTCTTTGCTTTATATTTTGCTTTCTTATTTTCTCCTTTGTATTCACACATGAGATAGAGACTAAATGTCTTTCATTTTTGATTCCCTTTAGAGGAAAAAAAATAAGAGTAGAACCATGAGATCCATGTTGAAGGCTAACAAAAATTACTTTAATTTTAGTATTGTTTTCAATTAAATATTTATCTATGCTATAACCAGAAATTATTAATTTTGGAGGAAAGGTGGAAGCTCTTTTAAAAACTCTAAATCACAATGTCAATAGCTTACTTAATTTATTTTCTCTTTGGTCTGAATATTAACACTTACATGACTTACGAGAAGTTAAAATAATACCTTTTGTATATTTATTTATGTAATTGTATGCAATTTAAAATTTTTCATGGAAAAATAACATCATTATAAGATAATTTCTTCTATGATATGATAAGCACTTTGAATAAAATTTCTGAACAGTACACATAAAATGAGGAACCTATGAAAACAAGGCATTTAATAGTATATTTTGATAAATCACAATGTATGATTGCCTCTCCTTTTAATAATTTCAAAACATGGAAATAAAATATCTCTTTGCTCCGTAATAAAATATCTCTTTGCAGCATGAAAATCCAAATAAAAGCATAAGATTGCAAATTTGGCACAGGGGTTTGAAGAAAGAAGTATAAAGGCTTACAAAATTTAAAACTCTGTAAGTGATTTTTTTTTTAACTACAGATGAATAAGAAATATATTGTTGACTGGAAGAAAGCCTATTGATTTACAAGTAGGCAGCTTCTGTAATCTAAAGATACTCACAATAGCAGGTGTACATCTGCCTTAATACCTGCAGTTGAAGGTGACATTGATGAATGTATCTATGGATGAGTGAACCTGAAGTGTAAAGTCTCATGACCTGCAGGTGTTTCCACACTGCACTCNCTAAAAGAAAAGGAAAAATTTCCCAGTCTTCATATTTGGTAACTTTGATAGTACCCTCTATCTTTACTTTGCCTTCAAGCTAGATCAAATCTGTCTCCAGATTTTTCTTTGCTTTATATTTTGCTTTCTTATTTTCTCCTTTGTATTCACACATGAGATAGAGACTAAATGTCTTTCATTTTTGATTCCCTTTAGAAGAAAAAAAATAAGAGTAGAACCATGAGATCCATGTTGAAGGCTAACAAAAATTACTTTAATTTTAGTATTGTTTTCAATTAAATATTTATCTATGCTATAACCAGAAATTATTAATTTTGGAGGAAAGGTGGAAGCTCTTTTAAAAACTCTAAATCACAATGTCAATAGCTTACTTAATTTATTTTCTCTTTGGTCTGAATATTAACACTTACATGACTTACGAGAAGTTAAAATAATACCTTTTGTATATTTATTTATGTAATTGTATGCAATTTAAAATTTTTCATGGAAAAATAACATCATTATAAGATAATTTCTTCTATGATATGATAAGCACTTTGAATAAAATTTCTGAACAGTACACATAAAATGAGGAACCTATGAAAACAAGGCATTTAATAGTATATTTTGATAAATCACAATGTATGATTGCCTCTCCTTTTAATAATTTCAAAACATGGAAATAAAATATCTCTTTGCTCCGTAATAAAATATCTCTTTGCAGCATGAAAATCCAAATAAAAGCATAAGATTGCAAATTTGGCACAGGGGTTTGAAGAAAGAAGTATAAAGGCTTACAAAATTTAAAACTCTGTAAGTGATTTTTTTTTTAACTACAGATGAATAAGAAATATATTGTTGACTGGAAGAAAGCCTATTGATTTACAAGTAGGCAGCTTCTGTAATCTAAAGATACTCACAATAGCAGGTGTACATCTGCCTTAATACCTGCAGTTGAAGGTGACATTGATGAATGTATCTATGGATGAGTGAACCTGAAGTGTAAAGTCTCATGACCTGCAGGTGTTTCCACACTGCACTCMTTTCCCTTGCTTGGGTATTGCAATCACTCTGTGCAGTTTGCCTTTGAATTGCACGTCTTTGCTAGATTGAATGATTTGCCTTTCAGATATTCTGTTTTGTGCCAGGGCGATGTTTTTCTTCACCATCATGGGTAGCTGTCTTATTCTTGGAGATGTAGTTTAGGACTTCTAGAAAACATGGKTATTCTTATTTTACTTCCCCATTCTTGCCTTGCCTGATTTTAAGGGTAAAGTCAATTCAGTTTCCAGAGAGTTGCCTCATCTACTTGTGGGTCAGATGAAATGGAACGAAGTCCTGATTGCCTTGAAAGGTATTATAAATATATCTTAGCAAATCACATCCCTTTTTATCAACTATCATTGAGTTTTAGGAATATGTAGACTAGTGAATTTATATGGAAATTCATGTTAGCTTATAAAGATATAGTAGTCTTTGGCTATATAGCTATTTAGTTAGATGCATTAYATAGCTAAATTAGAGGTCACCAATCATTTCTGTAGCTCACCAAAATGGAGGATATATTTGGTTTTGAATTTCAATCTCACTAAAAATAAAGTTATTATATCTTTGCTCACACATATGTACAAACACATACCTACCTATGACTGTTAATGTAATTCAAAAATGCAATTTACTTATCTTTGTTCATACATATAACAGTATTATATAGTAATGATATTTATAAACTRTATTATATATAATATAATCATGATCATAATCACCATCTTCCTTGTGGTACATATTACAATTACAAATTTTAAAATCTTCTTAGTATCACTCTGCAAATATATTCATATACATTATCTTGTTTTATTATTTTCTAAAATTAGACAACCAGTATTTGATAGGCAATATATAAGTATGAAAACTTATACTCTGATTTAAAACATTATGTATTTTCATGTTGAATCAATGGTACTTTTTAGAAAATCAGCTCTTTAAGGAGTTATAGTTTATGTAAGTTCGTGCACTGGCTATGTGCAACTTCATTATTTTTCCATCCTATATTATATAAGATAATTATACAAACAGGACATGTAATATTTATTTTCAGGATTTGATGTTCAGCCTACTAATTATGGTCTATTGGCTATTTCATGKTATCTCTGAATGCTGTAGGCAGAAGTCAAAGAAGAAAGATGGCTTTGATAAACATGTGAAGTAGAAATGGGCTAAAGCAAAGAGCTCAGCATGCTTAAGGATAAAGCCAAGCCCTGGGGGCTGAACTGGAAACTCGATGGGGAGAAAAATGGGGAGAAATATGATAATATATAAGATTATATATGTATATACTTTATATAAATTGTATAAATATATAATTATTTACATATAATATATTATATATATACATAAACATATATGAGTTGAGATGACTGGAAGGAGAAATGGACATTTTTAGGCATTTTTAGAATTGTAACTTTAAAGACTTCTTCCACACATTTRTCTACTTATTTCACATTTGCATACTTTATCACCTGCTAGGCTCTGGATGTACTGGTGAATAACACTGATATGATATCTCAAGGGCATATCATTTATTGAAGAAGTCACACATTCAAGCAGATAATCAATGCACATAGGCAATAATGATAAATCGAGGTTCTGATATGGTAAGTTAACTGAACACGATATTCAAAGGACTCACCCTCAAAAAATCTTTTCTGAGGGAATGACAATAGACTGAAACCGAAGAATGGGAAACGCATGGAGTTAGAGGGAGGAAAGAGATGTCCTGACAGAGAGGCAGAGGCACATATTAGCCGAAAGCAGAAGAAACGGTATGCGCACAGGTGGACAAGGTGGTTGGAACTCAGCAGTGCAGAAGTATAGAAATGAAGTTAGAGAAGGAGGTCAAAAAAGTATACGTGAGCATGTTTCTGTTCTTCAAAAGATACATTCTTTTTGATATACAATAATTTACATTGCTTTGTTTTTGAAATCTGAAAACAGTTTTAAATTGGAGATTTTTATATGCCACAATAAAAGGTGACCGAAGCCTTAACCTAAATCAAGGTGTTTACCCTAAAATATGTAAATGAAGCAGAGGAGCCCCTGCCTTCAAATTTACAGATTACAAGTGCAATCTATTGACCTGTTAGAGTGAATTCAAAGAAGCATTTATTTTTTCAGCAGAAAACTTACATTATCTTGAGTTGCATCGTGGAAAGAAATCTTTTACAATCCCACTTCTCATCATTTAAAAATTAGTATTTAAGGTGAAAGCAACGTGACATTTAAACAGCTCAGATCTAATTGGATACAGCCGAGATTTAATTGGATGCATGAAAATGATACAGGCAAGCCTGTGTCTCCCGGTGCTTATCCGAGCAAGAAGCTGCAACAGTGAATTAAAATGCCTGTCACCTAGCGGATTCCGGACAGAGGGCAGTCTTTAAGACCCAGCGACTGTATTTGTCTGGAGAGGAAATGTTGCTTTTTGACAGATGAGAGAAATCCCCTTAGTGCTGGCTGTGGGAAGGGAGACGTGAAGTCAGTCACCTGGTGGTGAAGGCCAGTAAAACAGCAAAGCGGGAGGAAAATTGCGGTCTCCCTCTCTCTCTTCGCTCTTTTCTCTCTGTGGGAGCCACCTTCTATTCTCTCAACTCTTTTAGCATAACCTTCAAAGGAGAACGGTCCCTTCAGACTTTATTACCGTCTTTTGCCCACTGAGAGAATACCTCTTAGCTACAAGACATTTTTTTTTAAGTCTATGCAGGACTTCGGAGATCCAGTTATCTTGCCAGGGAAATTGATGATTGCTAATGTCTGAGACTCACAGCGTGCTAAATTAGCTACCAGAGTATGCCTGACGGAGGAAGGCTTTTATCACATACTCTTCTCTCCAGTTTGAACACATTTGCTTGAATTTTGCCGCATGATGCTGTCCAGGGAAGCAGCTTTTTTTCTTGGGATGCAGCAACTCGCTGGTTTCTAAGCTTATTGCAGAAGAAAAAAAATAATCTGAAATTGAGTGGATTTTTCCCCCTCCTCTGTTTGATTCGCCAGAGCTGTGTTGCACGGCGGTAAAGATCAACTGTCCCTAAATCTTTGAAGAAGTAAAACAAAGTGAATTATCATTAGTATTTATTTATTTATATTATTTTTTAACCGGTGGAGGCGGCGAGACCACGGAGAATGAGACTGAGAGAAGCTGCCAGGGCTTGGAGGAGGATAAAGCTGAGTTTCAGCTGGAAACTAAAAGACTAGATCGGTTCGGGGAGCAACTTGGCCGGTTCCTCTCCACTTCCTTTAGTTTCGCTCCATGGACAGATCCACGGACCTGGACATCCAGGAGCTCAAGGTACGTGGTCCTGCGGCGGCGGCGCTGGCTTTCCGCTCTGCCGCGCTCGCATCCCGGGCTCTGCTCGCCGCTACCCGGCGTCTCCGGAGTAGTCGCGGGTCCCGCCAGACGGCGAGGGGGCATCTGGGGCGGGGTGTCCCCGGGCGCAGCGCCCCTTCCCGGGCCGCGGACACACAGGCGGCTGTCCCTTGCCCTCCTGCGTGGGGCTGCCCTCCGCGTCGTTGTTCCTGCTGGAGGCCACCCGATGCTCCCCTCGCGGGTGACAGTAGCAGCCGGGCTGCAGGACCGGAGGTCCTCGGTGCCCTGGAGCTGGCTGAGGATACGGAGGTCGCCCCATCTCTACTCGAGGTCGCCCGCTTTCCCGGCAAAGTTGTCCGCGGCCACTTTTCCTCCGGTCCCCGCCCGCCTCTCTTCTGTCCCACTCCTGCCCCCGTGCGACACCGGGACAGCCTGTTTCCCTTCGCAAATTCGTTGCACAGAGGTGTTTGTGGCCACCACTAGGCAAAGATCCCTTTTTCCTATCGTCGACCACACCGCTCCCCCTTTGATGGCCACTGCCTTTGGGCGGGAACGCATAGTGATCATTCTAGGGGACAAGGCGAGAGGAGACCCATGAGGGGTCCCCTGCTGGTCTGTCTCCACCAGCACTTGGAGGGACAAGCTAATCCTATTACCAGGCCAGATCTGAGGAGCCGGGGAGGGGAGCGCTGGGTGAAGCGATTCTGAAGGGGGCGGGGCGCCCCTCCCCCGCCCAGCCTCCCGGGTCCCAGACCCTCTCTAGTCTGCTGCTGCACCCCATGTAGTGCCCTTCAGTAGTCTCGCCCTACCTGTCCTGAAGTGGCCTCAGAGGCCCAGGCCAATTTGCCACTCTCCTGGTGGGTATCTCTACCTGCAGGGCAGATATAAAAAGAAAGAACTTAAAAAACAAAATCAAACAAGCAAACAAACAACCCCCCCAAGAACCAACAAATCGCAAATTAATTTAAATGTCCCGCTCTCTCTTAGATGATAAAGCTGAAATGAAGAGATGCTGGAGTGTTAAATATGCATACATATTCACCCTCCTCCTCCTCCTCCTCCAGTCATTTGGTACACTACCATTCCACATCGGGTGCGTGGGTGGGTGGGGGTTASTAGAGATCTTCATGTAAGGACTTTGTTCAGGTGAGGACTTTTTAGACGTCCCTTCTTGCTGGGGAAACTTGACCATTAGAGGTTTGCTGAGTAGAGTCTGGTAAATGGGTTTGTTAAAAAAGCTCAGCTTAGGGCTGGGAAATACTTGAAGCTTGATCTCGTAGAGTCACTAAACCCTGCCACCCCCAGTGGGTGCTTATGTCACCCTGTGGTTACCAAGCCACAAGAGAGAAAAAAGTATGTAGAGCTCTCTGGTGCCCGACTGTGCCTTTAGCCCCATGGAGCCTGGACTGTTTGAATACACTATAGACAATACTTCAACCCAAGCTTCTGTGTTCCTTGGAGGAGATGAGATGGGAAAAAGGAGAYTGGATGTAACAGTTTAAAGTTGGCAAACAAGGTCCTGTGCCTTGGCCAAGGTCACAGTCGATAGACCTTGGCTTGGATGGAAATGTCCTGTTACCTCTCTATTGGACCAAGACAGGACACATTGCCTTGTACTTGAAGAGATCACTTGCTGCAGTCCCTCATGATTTGGGAGAGGGAGTAGGCTTTGCATGAAAAGAATATGGGATTGTGATGTGTTTAGTATGGAGAACTAGGTAATTGCTAATTTCCCCCTTTACAATAAGGGTACGGCACAAAGAACATTTTGATACAAGAAATGGAAGGAAAACATGATATGAATTGATCATTTCCAATGACCAGCCCCCCACCTCCCTGTAGGTTCCTACTCGTGAATTCCTGAACACTTAGACACAGCATTGCTTACACAAAAAAAAAAAGCAGCATGTCCACCATGGAAACTTTTGTCTGGTATTAGCCAATGACCCCATCTTACAGCCACCGTGTACTAGACTCTGACTGCAGCCATGGGACTAGATGGCTTTGGTGCAAAGAGACTTTTGAGGATGGGTGGGAAGAAGTGAAGGGATGAGTGGAAGAAAAGTTCTATGGAGACCACTGAAAAGTTATGTCTCATCATACTTCAGTGAGAGCCAAAGCTAACAAGGGAGGGAGATCACTTAGTCAAGCCTTACTAGGAAATAGTTSATGGCATATCTGGAGTCCTTAACCTCTGAAAACACATGTGGTCTGTGAAGGCATCCCGTGGAGGAATGCTTTCTTACAGCAGCGTCTTCCGGGCTCCAGTTTCGTAGGTTTCTCTGGTTGAAATTATTCTGCGACCGCTTTGTACTAGACAACCTTCCCTGGTGATCAGTGGACAAATGGGAGTAAATAATCTTGGGACACGTATGTGGCAGCATCATTTGATGTTTTGATATTTATTTTCCCCTTCCAGTCCAATGGTACTTTTATGAAGGCATAGTTAAATAAAAGTTGGTGTTTATGATGCTTGAAAGGACCTGGAAATTATTTCCWGGCATTAGATTAAATAAGCAAATGTGCAGAGTATTATGAGAACCCAGTCGAGCTGAGTTTGACATCCTCAGTATCGTTAGAATATTGTGGCACTCATCATCTTTGTTTCAGATGTTTTCTCTTTATGACATTTGACAAGGATATGTATGTGCGTGTATGTATTTGTGCTATGTGTGTGGCATTGGTATTTCCCACATGTCRTTCAGTCAACAGTGCTTTATGAATCAACTGGAAATCCTAAGGATTAGCTTTCAATGATTAAATGTGAAATCATTGCTATCACTATCACAAATACAACATGCATATTAAAGGATTATTGGTGGGTAATGGAGATACAGTTATGTGTGTGAAACTTGCTAATGAAGGCAAGGATATTTTCATTTTCTGTTCTACGCAAAAGCCTCCGATGAACCAGAGCTGTGGTGAAAAGGGACCCAGTTCCCAGCCAAAGAGTGTTGATCTCTTCTTTTCTCTTTGATCTGTTTCTGTTTGAGTGTATAAACTTTGCTCTGGATTTTGCCTCTGTGTTTGTTTTAAGGAAGAGACAACATCAAACAACCCAGAATATGGGTTGCTGCTTTGGAAATGTGGGAGTTAATGAATATTGATACTAGAAAGAATATCCTCTGCCCTGGAATAGCTCTGGGTGCAGGGTCCTGAGTGCCTCTGACTAGTTGATATGTGAGTATTAACTCTGGCTTGTATTGAGCCATTTCCCTTTCTCCCTTGGAAACAACTGATCATACATCATAGAACAAAACTACAATTGATGCCCAGAGTGGTCACTTTAAAATATGTTCTCTATAAAGATAATTTATGATTATGAAACCCTGAGCATGAATAAATAATGGTTAAGAATATGAGCATTGAGTCTTAGAAGAACAGGTTCTATTTTCCTGTATTGGCATGTAGAAAGTTATGCTTTTAAATGCAAATAATTTATTCTTGGATAATCTAAATTTTGCTTGTGCATAAGAAACATGTATACCTCCAAGACTATATAGCACATTTAATATTATATTTAATTTAAGCTTTTACTTATTTGTTTTAAAATTTGCTTTAAAGAAAAAATGGTTAGAAGTT
>BDUI01002243.1:104664-121650 GCA_002335545.1 Apodemus speciosus | reverse complement strand
CTTTTTATCCTATCCAAAATGACTTTAGAACATATGTTAATTTCTCAAAAAATTCTAGGGTTAGCCTATTGTTCTGTTATTTCTCTCAATTTTTTGATTGCTAAATAAATTTTAAAGTACCTGTATGCTATTTGCTCTTTAAATCATCTTAAAATCTATATCCATTTGTTACAGATACTGTATAACACACAATTAACAGATAAATAGCTTTGCTTATATATTCCTCGTCAAACTATCATAAGTTAATTTTATACTTGAATTTTTTTATTCCTGGCACCTAATATTTTTTATGAAATAGTATTAATTTGATGAATATTTGTTGGATTAAATACCCGTGGATAAAAATTGCTTTCACCAGGCGGTGGTGGTGCACACCTTTAATCCCAGCACTTGGGAGGCAGAGGCAGGTGAATTTCTGAGTTTGAGGCCAGCCTGGTCTACAGAGTGAACCCAGGACAACCAGGGCTACACAGAGAAACCCTGTCTCGTACAACCAAAAAAAAAAAAAAAAAAAAGCTTTTTAATCTTACTGAATTTTCTACCTACAAGGTTATCATGATATCAATTCAGATAAGAAATGCAAATGGTTTGTAGGTCCTGAACAGATTTCTTATTAGCAAAAACCTCTGTTCCATTGAACATTCATTTAGATGAGGTTGATATTATTTAGCATTCATGGCAATCATTGACCTACTCTGGCTCTTCATAATACTGGCACTATTTCATAAGACATTTAATGTGATATGAATAAAGACACCACATCCTGGAATAAAATCCCATCACACTCTAATAGTCATGAAAGGCAAAACATGTCCTTCCCAGATGATCATAATATTGAATTTGGCACCTCTTATTCTGGACAAGTAAGTAATAAGAAATAAAAGATAATGCGTGAAAACAGAATCTATAGTTGAAACTCTGTACATGATGCATGAGGGTTGGTGTATCATACTGTTTATCAATATATTTAACCTTGCTTGTAAAACCTAGGTTGTTAGTTTATATTTTCTGCAAATTACATGCTTATTTGATGCTCTTAGACATCAAAGGGAGGAGAGGCCCTTGGTCCTGAGAAGGCTCAATTCCCCAATATAGGGAAATGCCAGGACAAGGAAGGTGCAGTGGGTGGGGAAGGGGGGATGGGATGGGGGTTTCGGAGGGGAAACAAGGATAGGGGATAACATTTGAAATGTAAATAAATAAAATATCTAATAAAAAGRATATATTAAAGCAAACTGTCTTAAACCAATAGAAGAAACATTTTATGGAAAGACATATCATGACAATAACTCCCATGTATGATCTCTGAGTAAAATTTACAACCTGTTAAAACACTGAAAGGAGTGAATTTAAGTAGTGAGTGAAGACTATTATATGTTATGCTGATGTTCACTTACCTAGACAAGTATCTTGCATTAAAGCATTTAATACATGGGTATTGAATAGAATGTAATTTCAGGATAGGGATTTTTGAAACTCACATATAACTTGAGAGTTAAATGAGTTGTCATCTACCCATTGGTGGAAAAAAGGTTATGCAATCTAACAAATTTTGAGATGCCAGTTCTGGGGATTACATGTCTTTGTTCAACTTTAGAACTACATAGACGTGAGTTATTTCAAACTCTCCTTGTGAGCTATGTGACTTCTGATGAGGTAGTTAGCATTTAAATGTCATTTCCTTCTAATGGTTATATGGAGATTAATAATTATTCCTTCCGCGTGTAGATATAGGACTATAATAAGATAGTTATTGAATACAAGAATTGTCAGCATAGTCCTTTCTAACCATGTATTAGTTGTTATTCCATTAATGCCTATTTAAGAGGGCAGAGGAGAATGAGTAAAACAAGAGTGTAATATTAGAAAAAGTAAACATACTTCCAATAGTATATGGAGGTGGGTTCACCAGGGAAGAGAATCTGATGAACTTGCTATGTGGGACAGAACTGGCACATGGGCATATCAAACTCTTTCCTGGCAGGAGACTATGTTTGATCTTTGCACAGTTCTGTGGTAGAAGTAAATCTAAGTGCTTGAGTTTAGTAATACCAAATGCGCTGCAAAGGTTCCTAACTGCCTAAAGGCAGCTTTTAATTTTAAACACCGAGAAAAGTCAATCAGCCTCTACCTAAAAATATGCATTGGAATGTGTTTTGCATGCATTAAAATCTAATTTCACATCTCACCAAGTTTAACTACTTTTGTGCTCAACTAGTCTCACATTCTTGCTTTTTTATTTATTTCTAATAGGGCACATGATCTGTTTTACCATATATAGCTCTCATATAATTATTTTTATATAAATTCTTTTAGAAATATTGTTTTTTGAGGTATTTTTAACTGAAAAATAGATTATTCTGTCATACAATACATTCCACCCTCCAGTCCTTCGAGCCCTGTCCCCAACTTTTCCTCTTCTCCAGATCCACTCCCCCTCCTATTTTTCTTCAGAAAAGAGCAGGCCTCCAAGAGAAGACAACCAAACAGAACAAAACAAGATACAATACGACAAGGCACAAGCCCTCATATTAATGCTAGATAAAGCAACCCAACAGGAGGGGAAAAGTCCAAAGATCAGTAGATATATTGAATTTTAGTATCTTTTATAAGGAACATAAGAAAAGTTTGACACTAAAAATAAATTTTCAACCCACATAGAATGAGAACTCTGAGTAGAAAAGCAAATTTTGTTCAAATATGTTTATATGTCATGACAAATGAGTTATATTTTCAAGGATTTTAGTTATTTATTCATGAGCTTTAAAGACAGAATCTCTTGTAGCCCAGGCTGGCCTTGTATTTACTTTGTTGCCAAAGACAGCCTTGACCTTAGCCATCCCTCTGAACCTCCTGTGGTGTTTGCTCCACTACATGAGATTCATTGTATGCATATTTACTAAATTAAAAATAATTCTATTCACGGGGTGTACATGTCTTTCTTTGTAATTCATAGAGCTTTGTTTCTTAAGCCTAAATGGCTACTTCTTGCTTTGCTTATTACATAAGAGATTTTTACCTTTTGTGAAACAAAGACAGACATATTGTGTCATACATGCTAGCATTTAAAAGCTCTCAGGAAAAACAATGCCCAACAACAACAATAACAACAATCAATCAAATGAAGGGGTAGGTTCTGGGGAGCCTTGCCCCATCCTCTGGTTTTAAGATAAGAATCTAGGACTTCCCTATCTAGGTTGGCAGAGTTTGTTATTGCTAAGTCTTGCCTCTGGTTATGGAACTCAGATGAAAATTATCTTTGAAATTTCTGAAAATGGTAATTTAGTTAGTCTAATATCTGTCTTTACTTCCTACTACTCTGATCAGTTTTTTTCTTATCCTGCTGAAAATGTAACCACAGAAGTCAGATGTGATATCAGAAAAGTAGGCAGAATCTATCAGTTTGTCCTAGCCCTTGTCCCACCAACAACAACCAAACAGTCCTGAGCTGGCCAGTCAGAGTCTTTCCTGCCACCTTCTCTTACCTTAATCTCGTGTTTAGTTGCAATTGTAGCCAAAATATTCATCTATATTCTAGCAGGATATAAGAGAAACCGTGCAAGAAGACATTATTTTATTCTCTCTCAGTTTTGTTACTCTGTCAGCTTGTAACTTTGTACTGCAGTTACAAGTAAGATGAGCATATTTTGTCCTTGTGCTTGTTAAAAGCACTTGACATTCTGAAGGTAGAATTACAGAAACATAATCAGATCTTTTTCTATTTATTTTTTTTAATGGTGAATTGGTTAGAGCAGGGGTATGCATGTAATCCTTTTGATATTTTTCTAGAACCTCAGCATACTTTTTACAGATCGCATTTGGTGCTATTGGTAATTCTTAGATTTACATTTATTTTGGGAATAAACTAAATTGGTAGACAGAAGGATATTTTCTTCAAACTAGCAATGTCCTTTCTTCCAACCATATTAACAGAGAATAAAATTAGTGCTCTGGACCAATGTTAATAGCGATGTGTATGACAGGAGATGTGCTGTTCATAAGATACTCTGACATCAGACCCTACTTGAACTAGCAGAAATATGAGAAGTGTTCTGTTGATGAAAAATGTCTCAGGGCACTGGCAAGTATATTCTCCTGCCACTGAAGTAGAAGGAAGGTAAATTACCATTGCTATCATTGGATTACAGTTTGTACTCTTCTATTACTCTTTCAATTTACATAGAGATGACTCAAGACTTTTTCATTTTTTAAAAAAATAAGTTTCATCTATTTATTTCTAGTGAAAGTATACATGGCCCTAAAAACATTCTTCTTTTATACATTACATTCTGGATGCTGTTTTCCCTCCCTCAATTCTTCCTATCATTGCCCTCCACCTCCCTTCTCTCCAACATCCACTCCTTTCATCTCTATTCAGTAAAGAAGCAGACTCTTTAATGGCTGATAGGAGTCCCCGCTTCTTACCCTCAAACTCATTAGGATTTAACAGAGTGGTCAGTCTGCTATAGGGAAGCTTTTAGTTCAGTTTATATTACTCATCAGAGTCCTTTTATTATTCAGCCATTAGAAACAATGAATTCACGAAATTCGAAATTCTTAGAGAAATGGATGGAGCTGGAGAGCATCATACTGAGTGAAGTAACCCAGTCTCAAAAGAATACCCATGGCATGCACTCACTGATAAGTGGATATTAGCCTAGAATCTTGGATCACCAAAGACACAATCCACCTACCAAATGATGTCTGACAAGAAGGAAATAGTGGACCCAGGTTCTGGAAAGGCCCAATGCAGCAGTGTAGGGGAATACCAGAACAGGGAAGTGGGAAGGGGTGGATGGGGGAACAGGAGGAGGGAAAAAGTCATATGGGACATTTGGGGGGGGGGGAAACCAGGAAAAGGGAAATGAAATGTAAATAAAGAATATATCCAATAAAAAAAAGAAAATACAAAGTTAAAAATAAAAAAAAAGACTGCAATATCATCTATTTATGTGGAAGAGGAGAAGCCATCATTTTCCTTAAAACAAACAAAATATGCTAATCAATAGTCTCTCGTGGTCTCAATGGTCTTAAGTCTTTGGCCTTGGTTTATCCTGGTGTCATTAGAAAAAAATACAACTGCTTTAATCAGAAATGTAAAATCTGTAGGTCGCAAACAATTCAACAGTTACTACAATAAATGGTTCAGCAAGAATCTGAAATTTTTATTCAGGCGACATCATTTCCCTAAAACATTAATCAATTTTCTTCCTGGGGATACCAAATCAATATATATTAAAATGAAACAAAATATGGGCAATCTACATAGATGTGCTTTGTCAAGGTCTAAATAGTAGGATATACATGCCTAGTGTTCACATATTAATATTTGAAGAGCAAAGATGATGTTCACTGTAACTTCAATCACYACAAGATGCTACAATCCACTTCAGTTAAGTAAGAGACTTGTAAACTAATTTCTTATAGTGTTTTACATATTCAGCAATCTACATTGTCATTACTTAAAGATGAAAAGAGGGACTTGTTTTGCGATTGAATGCAAACGAACTTGCTCATTTAATTAAGGAAGCATGGAGATGAGCATGTGGGAAGAGAATCAAGCTTAAGAYTGTGCTTTACATGTTGTATCCTTCACTAGTTTCATCATAGTCTCATTATCCAAAACTCCTCTTTTCTTCCTAATTGAAGGAACACCTGCTCTTCCTTTCTTATTGAGTTTGCTGTTTTCATTTGCTCACAGCATCTCTAAAGACCGATTGCCAGATTATATCCTTAAAATTGCTCCTTCAGCAGCCTGGATAAGGCAATTATCTTGGAGAGGGGAAGTGAAGTCAAAGTGTTCAAAATTCATGTCTGATTTTTCTTAAAAATGACCTCTACAAGGAATAGTTCTCCCTTAGGAAGATAGATCATAATGTGAGCTCCTTATGATGCAAGGAGCGAGTATGAGATTGCACAGAGAGCCGTGCATGTCTAGCATAAGCAAATGTTCCAACAGAACCGAAGAAGCAATTAGGAGCTGCACAGAGGTTTTTGATTTCAAATTTAATTTTGATTAGCTAATATACTAGACATTATTTAAATGATTTATACTCACAGTCACATTAAAGTTGGATGAATTAAAATTAAAACAAATAATCCTCAATGAGTATTAACATCCAAAACATTTAATGAAAGAAATGGTATTGGAATTACAGAATTTCCTGTAAGGCAGCCTTTGAAGTGATTTAAATAACAAGTAGCTTGGACAAGGTATATGTGCGTGTGTGTGTGTGTGTGTGTGTGTGTGTGTGTGTGTGTGTGTGTGTGTATGCCTTTGATACTATTACCTTGTGTGTTCTTTTTATAAAAAAATAAAACTCATAATTCCTCTTTGCTTGTTTTTATCTTTTTGCAATAATTATTTCAGAATTTAGGAAAATGACGTAACCACTTTTGTGTTAAGTTTCTCACTTTCTTTAACCTTTAATGGATGATTTTAATGCCAGCTCCAGTGCTCCAATTTTCTTTCTTTCTTTTTATTTATTTATTTATTTAATTTATTTACTTTTAAATTTTTTATATTCTTTGTTTACATTCCAAAGGCTTTCCCCTTTCCCAGTTCCCCCCTCACCATATTTTCTTAAGTAAAATAGATGATGTGTGAGGATTTGGCATCATTTAGTAGGTTAGAGTGGGAATGACCTCTCAGCTGCTATGATTGCATGCATTAGATCTGCAGAAGATCAAGCTGGCACCAATTCCATCCTGGAAGGAGGAGGAGCTCAGGAAGGCCCACTCCTAGCTAAGAAGCTGTTGGAAATTAGTAGCTTCTGACACCAGGTTAAGATTTTACCAGGAATAATAGCTGTAGATCTTCTTCTATTGAATGACCAGCCACCTGTGCACATATCACAGTGCTAAGTGGACTTGGTGGCTTTTTAAAGAAGACAAAAGACATGAAATTAGGAGGGAGAGAATGTGGGGGAAAACAGGGAAAATTGAAGAGAGTGTAATGGGGATAGATTTTCAGCTAGGCTTATTTATATTAAGCTTTTATCTTAGCCAAAGTTTCTAAAAGTTATCTAATAAATATTCAGGAATTGAGTTACTTTTGCTGCAAAAAATATAGTTAAGAGCTTAAGAACAATGTTGATTTAACCTAAATTATATACTTATCTCTAATTTAAAAAGTTATTCAAAATACACTTATGACAGTTATTTAAGTTTATTCGTCAATGTTCCCTTTATATAACTTTAAGAGTTCAAAGTTGTCATTAAATGTATATTTAAATAGTCAATTCTGTCCACTTTTGTTGATTCTATAATTTTTATGTTCAAAAAAAGCATTTAGTAATAAACATAAGAATGCAATAGGGATAGTGTAAAATGTGAAGCTTTTCAAACGTCAAACTGACCATTTTAACCACACAGTTCATTAAAATGTACCAAAGCTGGAATTGGACAAATGTTTGAGGCTCTTCCTTTTCTTTTTGAGATTGTAATTTCATTATAGCATTTCTTTCCTTCCCTTTCCTTTCTCCAAAGCATTCCGTATACCCATATACCTCCCTACTTTCTTTCAAATCCTTTTTTTAGAAGCCTCAAAACAAAACAAAACACTAATTGTTGTTGTATGTATAGATCTACACACACACACACACACACAAACACACACACACACACACACACACATTCTAAAATAAAACTTGTTTAGTCCAAAATCCTTCCTATGTCTTTTTATTTGACACTGGACAACAACAGATTGGTGTGCTCTTCCCTTAATTTGTTCACAGATTTCCTTAGTTGCTTAAAATTTTCTGTGCAAAATTGGTGCCTCATCAGCTCTTTTATCTCATCTCATTTCACAAATTTTCATTAGTGTAATACTATTCGGCTCACATGAGGATAGTCATGGTGAGACTTTATGGGTGAAGCTTCTGATATTACTGGGAGATACAATCTCACAGAAAGCTCACTGATCATCTGTCTCCTGTAGTATTACTGTCCTCACTTCAACAATGTTCCCTGAGGTTTAGAGAACTCTGCATTTTGGATTTTGATTTGGTTTTACTTTTAGTTTTCTGTAGTAGCCTCCCTTGTATGCAAAGTAGTTTTCTTTTGTTGTTGTTGTTGTTTATACTGTTTTTATTTATTTATTTTCATTGAAAGTAGATATTCTCCTACAATGCATCCCAACCACAGTTTCCCCTCCCTCCACTCCTCTTGTTTCCCTCCCCCACCTCACCTTTCCCAAAGATCCATTCCCCCTCCATTCCCTCCTCAGAAAAGAGCAACATTGAACAGACTACAGGCAAATTAACCAATACAAAATACAATAACGTAAGAACTTCATAGTGAATACTATTAGAACATAATTTTTACTCCTTCCCTTCCTCTCTAACTCATCTGTTGCTCCACAGTCTCAAAAATTTTACTGCTATAATCTTGTCTCTCTCTTTCTCTTTCTCCTCTCTCTCTCAAACACTCACATACATACACACATACACACACAAATCTACTTATTCATCATTTATATTAAATCAAAAAAATCTCTCAGCATTTTCAATAAACTATTCAAATGACCCAAAGATTCATGGCATATTAAGGACTGATCTGAGGACACATTATCCTACCTAATTTTCTAGGTGTTGATGTTTCGAGCTGGAGTTTAAGGCATTTTCTAATAAGTTCTATATTTATATATGATTTATTTATTGAAATATGATTTTCTTATATGTACATATATGATTTATTATTTCTTTTATCAGTTTCATTACTTCTGTTTTTGTTTGATTATGCAAAATCTATTGGTGATGATTAACCATAAATGYTAACATTATTCTCTTTTACTTTTAATCTATTTTTATTCTTATTTTTATTTTATTTTTTTATTGGATATATWCTTTATTTACATTTCATTTCCCTTTTCCTGGTTCCCTGTCCCCCAAAGGTCCCACATACCCTTCCCTCCCCCTGCTCCCCCATCCACCCCTTCCCACTTCCCTGTTCTGGTATTCCCCTACACTGATGCATTGAGCCTTTCCAGAACCAGGGTTCACACCTTCCTTCTTCTAGGACATCATTTGGAATGTGGATTGTGTCTTTGGTGTTCCAAGATTCTAGGCTAATATCCACTTATCAGTGAGTGCATACTCACTTTAAGACTGGGTTACCTCACTTAGTATGATGTTCTTCAGCTCCATCCAGTTGTCTAAGAATTTCATGAATTCATTGTTTCTAATGGCTGTGTAAGGTAAAAGTCACCCTTATCTGTGGTTACGACTGCAAAGTTAGTGTTTGTTGGAGAAAGACCTCAGAAGACAGCAAAGGACCACTCTGCACTAAAACAGGATCAATGCTAAGTTTAGGAATAAGCTCATAAAGCTAAGGACGTTTATGATGGAATAGAGTTCTAATGGACAGAATGGAAAGATTGAGAAGGAGCAATATCATGGGATATTGCACTGGAGAAAGGAAGTCACTAAGAATTCTTTAGAATAGTATATCAGGAGAAGATTGATCCAAGAATGATTACTGCATCTATAGAAGTGCTTTGAACTGTGGTGCTTTGGGCAGTAGCATTAGAGTTCTTATAATTCCACATCAATACTAATAGAGTTTATTCAATTCCAGCGTTAATTTAGTATCTCAGTGATGGTAGGATTCAAATTCATTTTATTCACCTAAATAGAAATCTGTTTTTATTGTCCCTTTGCTCAGTTTTGCCCTCTTAGAATCATAAATACCAGTTAACAAGCATTGAATTTTCAGAACTTCTAGTTCAAGGGGAAAAACCAACCAACCAACCAACAACCAACCAACCAAATGAACAAAAATGAATGTATTTTAAATATAAGGGACTACCTCTCAGAAAAACTTCTCAGATAATAGCTAATATGTACTTAATTGATCAAAATTATTTTATGGGTGAAGATACAACCATGACTTAATTAGCTTAGAGAAGCAACTGTAATTAGCTTATAGGAATATATATGTACGTCTTGTGGTCAGAGGGGTACAACTTATCTTTGTAGTAAAATAAATAACAATATATTTCTTTATGTCTTAAATAGTGTCTAACATTTATTGATGCTCACAAATAAAACCTTAAAATATAATTGTTCTTTATATAATTATTGCCTTTTTATATCTTTATGGCTTAGAGCAATTTATTTAGGTAGTTTATTTTTATTATCATCCTCCCCCTCTACCTCTTTATCTCTCTGTTTCTCTATGTGTATCAATGTATACACATATGTATGTTGGGTGTGCACATCTTTGCACACACACAGATTCTATAGGAGGGTGTTGGCTATCTTGCTTTATTATTTGAATCAAGTTCTTTCCCTACACCTGCGGCTCATTTGTTGTCAATTTTTGGCCTTAATTTCTAGGCAAATAGAGTCATTCTGAGAAAGTCCTTTGCTACATATATTTCTTGTAGAATGGTACCTATGGTTTCATCTAAGCCTTTTTATCTTGGGTTTTAAGTTGGAATATTTCATCCACTTGGAAGTTGTGTGTGTGTGTGTGTGTGTGTGTGTGTGTGTGTGTACTGATAGCTGAGTCTAATTTTATTCTTCTGCATGTAGACTTTACATGAAACATCAAAGTTAAATGCTATGTATATAGAACAAGGAAACACAGTACAGAACCTGAAAAGCTGCAAGAGAAAGAAACACAAATCACATTTAAAGGAAAACCCATTAGAATAACAGCTGATTTCTGAATGGAAGTTGTGAAAGTGCAAAGTGCCCAGAGCAATGCATGCCAAGTTCTAAAGTATTGCAACTGCCAATTTAGCCTACTATACCCAGAACAACTAGCTGAAATAATTGAAAATTCATGTCCATTAAAACATTTCTAAATAGAATTCTGGAATCAATACTTCAGACTAAATAGGGGATAAGCATAACCAAGAGACTAGAAAGAAAACAAATGAAGTTACAATTAAAGAAAAACAAAACAAAACAATTCACCATGACTAGGTCCATGAACAGTGAACAAAGGCCAAACCAACCAAACCAAATCTCCAACCAACCAATCACACAAACAAACAAAATCAAAGTGACTGATATCAATACATACCTTTCATTAATAAATTTAAATATTATTTAAATGTTCTAACTCCCCTGTCCAAAGACACAGTTTAATTGAATGGATTAATAAATCATGTCCACCCAGTTTTTAATAAGAAACTCAGCTTTAAATATAGGCACCACATTAAATTGTAAAGATGTAAAAAAAAAATAAATAAAATCCAAGTAAATAGGATCAGGAAGCAAGCTGGAGTGGCTTTCTTTGTATCTGTCAAGAATTAACCAAGAAAGCATCAAGCAACTCTGTTGCACTCCCTTCCATGAAAACTGTAGTACTGCAATTAATAACATGGTTTAACACTGGTGTGACTTTATTAGGTAATCTCAGTACCACTCTTGTTCTAATAAACAGGTACAAAGTTAAACAGAGAAACATTAGAATTACATGGATCTAGTAGATAACCACAGAATATTGCACACAAAGACAGAAGATTATACATGGTAAGAAGTTTGTTTAATCTKCTTTAAAGTAGACTGTACCCAGGGACACAAAACATATCTATCTTATCAAAGTTAAAAAATATGAAGTAATTCCATACTTCTTTTCTGACTATTATGCAAGAAATATAAAACCAGGAAACCAAACTTTAATAAGTGCAAAAGGTCATGGAGATTAAGTCATTACTGAATAGCGAATGGGTCATAGGAGAAATCAAGAAATAAGAGAACCATGGAACTAACTGTAAATCAAAACACCATGAATCATCTGGGATACAATAAAAGCATCTATATAATAGAAATTGATAGCTTTAATTGCCTGTAATAAAATCAGAAAGAGCACAAATAAATGATTTAAAGATACAACTCAAAAATTAAAAAATAGCAACAAACCAAACCTAAATTCCATAGATAGAATAAAATAATAAAAATCAGAACAGAATTTATTGAAGTAGAGAGAAATCAAACGATACAAAGGAACAACGAACCTAAGTGGTTGTTTGTAGCGAAGAGAAATAAGATAGACTCTTTTCTCAACTAAACAAGAGAAAGAAAAGGGTGACCCCAATCAATGGAMTAAGGAATAAACAGAGAAACATTATAATAGATACCAAAGAAATTCAGAATATTATAGGGGAATACTTTCAAAACCTGTGCTCTATTAAGTTGGAGAATTTTGATGAAATGGATGGATTTCTAGACTCAGCCAAATTGCCAAAGTGTGATCAAGAAGTGACCAACAACCTAAACAGACTTTTAATAAATGAGATTTAAATAATAATAATAATCCTTCTATCTGAAAAAAGAAAAGCCCAGGTGTAGGCCTAGAATTATATGAGACTTTCAAAGAAGGTGAGAACCAGTAGTTTTTACTACTATAAAGTACAACAGTCTTTTTTTCTTTCAAAGGCATGTGCCACCACTGCCCTGAGAACCAGTAGTTTTTAAATAATTAAAGAAAAAATAGATTAGAAGTCTACCAAACTTCTTCTATTAAGTCACTATTACTCTAATACTAATGCCACTATTAGTCTAATGCTAATACCAGGCGAGAATACAACAACAACCCTACAAAACTGTAGATAAATATTCCTGATGATCATAACTACAAAAATTCTCAATAAAATACCAGGAAACTGAATACAGGCTCCAGGTTAGCCTCCACTTGCTGTATTGACTGAAGTGCTTAGTAGCTTTAACTTTCTTACTCTGTAAAGACTCAGAAGCATCAGAAGTCTTTCCTTCCCTTTGCCCTCCTAAGCTTGGTGTTATTTTGGTCATGTGCTTTTTGTCCATTCTTTCTTGACAGTGTCACTTTCCTTTAAACTTTCTGTCCTCTGCAAGACACTTATTAAATCCTTATTAGATATTTGTCTTATTGGAGAAATCTATTAGCTGATATTTTCCTCCTAGCGTTCATTCTAATTCTTATTTCTTGCCATACACTGAAGACAAATGCATATTTCTGAAGTGTGATCTAATTATGCCATCTTAAATAAAATTTTAGCGACTCTTTTATTGGAAAGAAGTCTCTTCAGGCACTCATTAGACTCTCCCTGACGTAAAAGCAGTCTACCATCTGATTCTTATTTTTCTCCTCAAAAGGACCCTGTGCTCCAGCTTAATTGGATCGGTCACCACCTTTCCGAATTGCTGAAGCCTTGGCTGGCACCATTCCCAGAATCCCCTTACTACTGCTGACAACCAAGTCAACCAAAAAGGTGGAGCCCAGTTCTCACTTCGAAAAAGCCCTCTATTTATTTTAATCTTCTATAGAAAAAAATATGTTCTCATTTGCTTTTTAAATCTATAGGTTATAAACTCTCCCTTATAGTTGAAGTCCACATAATTATCAGGTATTAGTAACATGGTAAAATTGGTATTTACTACCTTAGAAACTTCTTTTCAAATTTATTTCTTCCTGTTACTATTCTGGAGATTGGATGTGAGCTCTGAATGTGCCGAGTAATGGTTCTGTCCATGAGTTACAGCCTTTTCAAGCTTTTTTTCCTTACCTTTAGGAACAAAAGTGACACAAAGTGATCAGAAACAGAAAACTTTAAACATGAGGATAGACAGCTGCTCTGACTGGTCATGATTTAAAAAATTAGTAATTCTGGTCAATATTTTCTCTATGCATGATAAATTCAAATATGAAGCAACAATAAAATGAGAACTGTATTCATTGAACAGTATTAATAATAGGCCCAAAGGGTTTTAGAAACTACAGAAAGCTTTTGTTTTGAGACAAAATCTGTTTATAAAGTAAATAGCATTTGAATTCTGTTTCTATGGCAAATCATTATAAAATTGAAGTTATGTTGCTTTTGGTTGTTCTTAAATCATTGTGATCTCTTGTCTATTTCTTTAGACAGAAAAGAAAATTATAGATCCTAAAGTGTTCATTACAAGTAATCATATTTCAGCCAAATTATACATATTTTATGACTTTCCTGATAATTTCCCTACACGATCTCGTCTTTTATTTACACGATTCCATCTTTTATTTCTACTGTTTCCAACACTTGATAAAATAACTATATGACATATGCAGATATCAAATTCCTGTATTAAAAAAATCACTTGAGCTAGTGAAAGCAAAACCAATTTAAGTGGAAGTAGCCTGTGGCATTTGCATGAAGAATCGATGTGCTTCTTGCTCTATCGTTAAATCTATAAAGCTAAGCTCTTGTTTTACATCAGTCCAGTGTATTTTATTTGTTCTGAGTCTAATAACAATGTACATTGTGCAACTGCAGTTCTATCAAGGCCTCTGTACACACAAGCTTGACATTGCTGTAATTGAGAAGTCAAATGAATGTCCCATTACAATAGATTTTGTTTTCCCCATGTGACAGAGATAAAATAGGGATAAAAGGCAAAAGAATGTCTATGAATTTTCACAATACACATTTACTTGAATCTTGATTAAAATATTTATAGTAAAGCAGTTTTATTTCAGATCATGAGATGAAGTACCATTTCCAGAAAAAAAAAATGAAGTAAGGCAGAATGTCTCAGGCAGGAGAATAATTTATTTATTTATTTATTTATTTATTATTTTTGTGGTGTGTGTATATATGGATAGCCATGTGTTGAATTATTTATTTATTTTATTTTCAAATGTATTATAAATTCCTTTAACTCAGGAATATATAATGATATCAGGTTTTAGAAAGATTTTAGTCAAGATTGCAATTATGTAGGCAAATAAAAAATGGAAGAATTTTATCTTTGTAATTTTCCTTTGCTATGAGTGTTTAACCATTATCTTGGACTGAGGAATTGTTATGCTATTGATGATATTGCATTTTCATATTGCTCTATCATCTTTTTGGTGCTAAGGTATTAATATTACTAAGACCAGGAATGGTTGAACCTGAGGAGTAAGGAAAAATACTCCTAATTATTTTAATGATTAATAAAGAGAAATTATGTACATACATTTAGGAATAAACCCTTTAGAAGAACAATATATGCAACTGAAGGGAATGGTTTGTCTTGGTTTGTTGGTGCATAACTCTAGGCTACTGAAGTAAGAGATTTTGGGACAGATGATGAAAGTGGCCCTGCTTGTAAAATGTTCCTATGCTATATGTCTTGGTTTTCAAGAACATTAACAAAAGTTTTAAAAAATACAGATTTTTATGGGTTGCAATATGTGTATTTTTCAGTTATGTAACTGCAATGGTTGGAGAAACCAAAAAGGGAATTTAGTTCCTTCATGATTCTCTGAATGGCTGTTGGCAGAAGGCCTGGGTACAGAATCAAATAGATGAACCAGGTGACTTTCAAAGGTTTAAGCTTGGCCTCCAACTCAGGTTTTATAACTGTGTGTCTTTTGACAAGTTATCTTACCCCAAGAACATTTCTTCCAGCAGAAAACATGTTGCTATTTCCATGAGCTTGTTGGATTGTTGTGAGAAGTTATTATGATCGTAGATGATTAAATAGGAAGAAATCTTCAATCATGGGCATTTTGTTTCATTCTCCTTAAGGTGTAACAAGGACTGTAAAATGATGCAGTTGCTGCTCTATCTCACAACTCTGAAGAGTGATGGGTATATCCCCAGAATACCACTAAACATCCCAGCCTYGCAGGGTATGGCTCTGTGCAGTTGAGATCCCAGGAATGGTGAGATGGGAAGCTCCCTGCTCAGCTAGCCTATCTGAAAAAGGTCCATGCCTGTAAGAAATCTTGTTCCAAAGAGAAATGATCTAGAAAGCATGTGAGGAATGGTATTTCAAGTTGCCCTTTGGTCTCCACACACAAGGTCCTATGCATTCATGTGTTCACCCATCCAAAAAATATCTATATCAAAGCCTCCAGCCCCATACATATATATTTTTTTTTTGGTTTTTCGAGACAGGGTTTCTCTGTGTAGCCCTGGCTGTCCTGGAACTCACTTTGGAGACCAGGCTGGCCTCGAACTCAGAGATTCACCTGCCTCTGCCTCCCAAGTGCTGGGATTAAAGGCGTGCGCCACCACCGCCTGGCTCCATACATATTTTAAAATGGAGTTTTCTGGGAATATTTTAGAAGTGAGGATGCTATAATTATTATTGACTATAGAAGGAAAAAATCTAGATATTTCTATAGTATCCTATTTAGAAATTTGAAAAAAAAATGTGTATTTAGGTTACAATTTTGATCATGACACTTATCCTACCTAAGTGTCATGCGTGTGTTTAGAGTGGGCCTGAGGTAGAGTGTAACTGACAGGAGAAATTTGGAGTCAGCCATATGTGGATATGCACCTTCACTATGCTGAGATTTCTCTCCTTTCTGAAGGACACTCTATGTTCCTCTAGTCAAGGAACTTTTAAAGAGAACATCCATGATCCACTCTGCTCTATCCACTGAGCTTTCTCCATCTGTCATGATAGGAAGGAAGTGACTACTTATGCCAGTAATGTATGTGAAGGGACAACCATGACATCCTGGATTGGCAGGAATTTTTCATCACATCATACGATCAGGCTGTCTTTGTCCCCTCTGGCACTCTTTTAGGAAGTTTATGGTATTTTGTGTTAGACTTTCTGAAACTCAGTCCTATTCCAACTTTGTCATGCTCACAGCTGGGCAGCCAGACCCCCTCTGATACCCTGTAGGAGATTTTTGTCATTACAAAGAGTGACATAGAAAGCTATAGAGCAGAAGCCCTGATGGAATTCTAATTAGGTTCTGACTGAATTTTTCTTTTCTTTCTTCTTTTTAAATATTTTTTTACTGGATATATTCTTTATTTACATTTCATTTCCCTTTTCCTGGTTCCCCGCCCTCCAAAGGTCCCACATGCCCTTTTCTCTCCCCTGTTCCCCCATCCACCCCTTCTCACTTTCCTGTTCTGGTATTCCCCTTCACTGATGCATTGAGCCTTTCCAGAACCAGGGTCCACTCCTTCCTTCTTCTCAGACATCATTTGGTATGTGGATTGTGTCTTTGGTGTTCCAAGATTCTAGGCTAATATCCACTTATCAGTGAGTGCATACCATGGGTATTCTT
>BDUI01002243.1:56626-87601 GCA_002335545.1 Apodemus speciosus | reverse complement strand
TATTCTCCTTTAACTACTCTCTCAGCTATTTCTAATTAACATATCTGAAAATACACTAACGATTAAATCAGATCCATGAATTTGGCCCTTGACTCATAGGTTTTATCAGCTCAGATCAGTTTATAAAAACAGTAATAAAAGGACTGGGTCTAAGCCCTGAACTTTCAAATTTTAAGTATCAATAGAAGAAATTTATACCAATAAAATCCTCGATTTTCTATCAAAATAAATTCTGTATCAAAGTAAGAAATTATGACTTCAGCTTAGTAACAATTAAAAAGATTTCTATCAAATGAGATTATGGATATGTAATCAATTMTAACTATTCCTCCCCATTCCAATAATTCCCTAGATAGACAACCCATAATAACCCCCTCCAGCCCCAAACCCCAGGGAACTGTGTCGACAACTCTTCATAACTTCTTCAAGCTGAATATGGGCTTTGAGATATTATGAAGTGGGGTAGGAAGGGTAGAGAAAATATGATTGATTAGTCTTTGATGTCTGTGTCTTGACTGGATCCAGCTGAAAGTCCAGGAGATCAGAAGTTCAAGCAGGTCAGTTCATGTCTGTGAGGAGATTCTCCAAAGCTGTATATTGTGTAATATACAAGTCTCAAAACAAAATTTCAGTATCATCAAGATATACATTTTTGCTTGATTGTCTGGAATCTGATTCTCTGGGAGTCTACCTCTATAAAATCTGATCCATATTGCTTTGGAAGGTGTACAGACACTGAAAATCTTTTCTGAAAACTCAAAGACAAAACCATTCTCCCAAAATAGCATATCCTTGAGCCAGTAACCAGAAGAAACCTTTCTGACCTCTTTCTGAGAGGAATAATATAAACACAAAACTCAAAATCATACCCATTTTGAGAATTAAAACAATCCAAAAAATGAAGTAAACTAAAATACTGTATGTGCATATTCTTTGACCTTGTCTATTTTGCACAGCAGGATAAAAAACACAAGATTCCTGTGGAGCCCAGGTTAGACAGAATATGAGTATCCTGTGAGGCATGTAAAGCAATCTTATACCATCTTACTGTTCAGCTSTCTGTCTAGACTAGCCATCTTGTTATAGCAGATATCTGTCCAGCTCTCTGCCTAGAGCCACAGATATATTTTATTAATACCTGTATACTATCTATCTGATGATCTCTCTACCTGGAACCACAGACAATATTATTCATTACCTGTACATACCAGGCAATATTATAATATCTCTATTCTGGAGACAGTGACTAATTTTCCCTATCTTATTTCTAAACTGCAGATGAAATTCCCTATGTGATCAGACAGAATCTGAATAGAAATCTATCCTAAAAGCAAATGATCCCAATTTTAATTTCAGAGTTCAATCCTTCTGCCCTAAAAGTATGCAACTTCCATTCTACAGCTCTCTGACTCAGAGCAGCCTGCACTCCCCACAGCGGGGGATGTCAGAGCCTGCCAGCACTTTCTTTGTTTCAAAGTCCCCCCTCCCTACCCACTGTACCTTGAGTTCATGTGATTCCCAGCTACTTAAAAAAGTAAAACAAAACAAAACAAAACAAAACAACAACAACAAAACAAAACTCTAACTCTCATGCTAATAATCTTAAATTTCTCATAGATTCTTGCCTAGTATGTTGGTTCCTCACCTGTTGTGGGAGATATTAAAAAAGAACCGCCAACTCTCTGCCCTCCAGTTGCTTTCTGCCCACCAGMTCTCTGGTGGGTTGRTGCTCCCAAGCTCCYCTTGTTGCTAYRCCTCAACCGCCCACTCCACCATCAGCCACCAAAACACATATCTACTCAGTAGAAACAAAACTCTAGAAGCTTACAATTTACCAATCAGATGTATGTATCAATATCTTCTCAGTTTACAAGATGCCGGTATAATAATTTTAAAACCAATTGATAAAAACTTTATCCTAAATATTCTAACCTTATGATATCATAACTACCTGTGGCTGGCTAAAGCCACACTGGTTCATGTCCACCACCATTTTGCCTTCCTTCCTCTCTCTCCTGAGCTGCTGTCTCTACAGCTCTTAGCTCTTCCTTTTTCCCTGGCCAATCATAGGCCTCCTGATGCCCTAATGTAGTTACAGGGAAAATCCTGCAATAGTTCTGTGGTGGAATTTTGCGGGGTGGTTATGTATACTATCCTATCACTTGCAAATAGTGATACTTTGGCTTCTTCCTTTCCAATTTGCATCCCTGTGATCTACTTTTGTTGTCCAATTGCTCTAGCTAAAACTCCAAGTACTATATTGAATAGTTAGTGGAGAGTGGGCAGCTTTGTCTTGTCTCTTATTTTAGCGGGATTGCTACTAGTTTCTCTCCCTTTAATTTGATGTTGGGTGTTGGTTTTATATATATTGCTTTTATTATGATTAGGTATGTACCATGAATTCCTGATCTCCTCCAGACTTTTAACATGAAGTGGTGCTGTATTTTTTGAAGGCCTTTTCAGCATCTAATGAATCATGTGACTTTTTCCCTTGAGTTTGTTTATATAGTGTATTACTTTGATTTGTTGTTGTTGTWGTATTGTTGTAGTGTATCAAACCATCCTTGCTCCCTGGCATGAAGACTACGTTATTCTGCTGAATGATGGTTTTTGATGTGTTCTTGGATTTGGTTTGCGAGAATTTTATTGAGTATTTTTGCATCAATATTCATAAGTGAAATTGGCCTGATGTTCTCTTTCTTTGTTGGGACTTTGGTTTAGGTATCAAAGTAACTGTGGTTTCATAGAATGAATTAGGTAGTGTTCTTTCTGTTTCTATTTTGTGGAATAGTTTGAGGAGTATTTGTATTAGGTCTTTGCAGGGATGGTAGAATTCTGCACTAATACCATCTTTCCCAGGGCTTTTTTTTGGGGGGGGGGTTGGGAAATTTTTAATGACTATTTATATTTCCTTATGTGTTATGGAAATGTTTAGATAGTTTATCTGACTTGGACTTAACTTTGGTAAGTGATATCTATCTAGAAAATCATCAATTTCATCTAGATTTTTCTAGTTTTGTTTAGTAGAAGGCTTTTGTAGTAAATTCTGATAATATTTTGAATTTCTCCAGTTTCTGTTATTATATATTCCATTTCATTTTTTATTTTGTTAATCTGAATACTGTCTCTGTGGCCTTTATTTGTTTCTGCTAAGAGTTTATCTATCTTGTTGATTCTCTCAAATACCAGATCTTGGTTCTGTTGAATTTTTGTATTGTTCTCTTTATTTCTAATTGGTTTAGTTGAGCCCTATATTTGACTAATTCCTGCAGTCTATTCCTCTTGTGTGTGTTTGTTTCTTTTTGTTTTAGAGTTTTCAGATGTGCTATTAAATTGCTAGAATGGGATGTCTCCGATTTCTTTATGAAGGTACTTAATGCTGTGAATTTTCCTTTTAACACTGCTTTCATTGTGTCCTATAAGTTTGGCTATACTATTTCTTCATTTTCATTGAATTCTAAAAGTCTTTGATTTCTTCCTTTCTTCCCTTACCAGGTTGTCATTGACCAATGAGTCATTCAGTTTTCATGAATATGTGAGCTTTCAGTTGCTTTTGTTTTTGTTAAAGTCCAACCTTAATCCATGATGATCTGATAGAATGTATGGGATTATTTCATGTATTTCTTGTGTCTTTTGAGGCTTATTTTCTGTCTGATTATATGGTCAGTTTTGGAGAAGTTTCTATGAGGTGCTGAGAGGAAGTTATATTCTCTTGTTGAGGGGTGTAATGTTCTATAGCTATTTGTTGAATCCATTTGGTTAATAAATTCCATTAATGTCATTGTGTCTTTGTTTAGTTTCAGTTACAATGACCTGTTCATTGGGAAGTGTGGAGTGATGAAGTCTCCTACTATTTTTATGTTAGGTTCAATGTGCATTTTGAGCCTTAGTAAAGTAAAGTAAACTTCTCTTTGGTGGTTTTYTTTCTTTGATGAATATGAAGTGTCCTTCCCCTTCTCATTTGATAACTTTTGGTTGAAAGTTTACTTTATTGGATATTAATATGGATACACCACTGTGTTTCTTGGGACCATTTCCTTGTATAATTTTATTCCAGCTCTGTACTCTGAGGTAGTTTCTGTCTTTGTCACTGAGGTGTGTTTCTTTCTTTCATTTTTTTTATTTTTTTTCTTGGCTTTTAAAAATTTATTTGCATTTCAAATGTTATCCCCCTTCCTGGCTTCCCCTCCACAAACATCCTATTCCATCCCCCCACCCCCTGGTTCTATGATGGTGCTCTTCCACCCACTCCCACTTCTGCCTCAATGCCCTAGCACTCTCCTACTCTGGGGCATCCAGCCTTCACAGGACCTGCCTCCCCTGGCATGTTTCTTATATGTAGAAAAATGCTGGACTCTTTTTATCTATCYACTTTCTTAGCTTGTTATTGGGGAATTGAGTCCATTGATATTGAGAGATACAAAAGATAGATGAATATTAACTCCTGTTATTTTCTGTTGTTGGAGGTGGTATTACATGTGATTCTCCTCTTTTGGATTTGATGATGTGAGACTTTTAATGTTTGTATTGCTTGGGTGTAGTTACCCTCTTTGTGTTAGAGTTTTCCTTCTAGTATCCTCTGTAATTCTGGATTAGTAGAAAGATATTGTTTAAATTTGGCTTTGTCATAGAGTATTTTGGTTTCTCCATCTATGGTGACTGAGAGTTTTGCTGGGTATAGTAGCCTGGGCCAAAATTTATATTCTTTTAGGATTTAGATGACATTTCTCCAGGATTTGCTGGCTTTTAGAGTTTCTGTTGAGAAAAGCCTGGTTTAATTCTGATAGATCTGATTTTCCATGTTACTTGGCTTTTTTCCCTTACAGCTTTTAATGTTTTTTCTTTGTTCTATGCATTTAATGTTTTGATTATTTTGTGATAGGAGGATTTTCTTTTCTCGTCCATTCTATTTCATGTTCTATAGCCTTCTTGTTCATTTATGGCCATCTGTTTAATATGGAAGCTTTCTTCTTTGATTTTGTTGAAGGTATTTTCTGGTCCTTTGAGCTGGGATTTTTCACCCTCTTCTATTCCTATTATTGTTATGTTTGATCTTTCCATTGTGTCTCGAATTTCCTGGATATTTTGGGTTAGGAGCTTTTTACATTTTATATTTTCTTCGACTTATATGTCAGTATCTTCTTTGTTATCTTCTATACCTGAGATTTTTCTCTTCTGTCTCTTGTGTTCTGTTGGTGATACATGCATCTGAACCTCTCAGTCTCTTTCCTAAATTGTCTATCTCCAGGGTAGCCTTCATTTGTGTTTTCTTTATTGTTTCTTTTTTCGTTTTCAGGTCTTAGACTGTTTTGTTCAATTCTTTCTCCTGTTTGATTGTTTTTTCCTATATTTCTTCAAGGGATTTGTTTTCTCTTTAAGGGCTTCCACATGTTTGCCTGTGTTCTCATATTTCTTTAAAGGAATTATTTATATCCCCGTTATAGGCCTTTTTCATCTTCATAAGATAGGATATTAGGTCATATTTTTGCTTTTTAGGTGTGTTAAGGTGTCCAGGGCTTGCTGTGGCAGGAGAACTGGGTTCTGATGGTGCTGAATTGCATTGGTTTCTGTTGCTTATGATCTTGTGCCTACCTCTTGCAATCTGGTTATCTCTGTTGTTAACTGGCCTATGTGTCTCTGATAGGCAGGTACATCTGTGACCTGTGTTACAGCCAGCCTCTTGGGAGACAGGTAGTGTTGTCTATGGTTGGGGGTGAGGGTAGTTCCTGTGTCTCTGGGTATAGCAGGCCTTTAACACCCCTGGTTAGTACAGATCTTTATATTCCTGGTTAGGGCAAACCTCCTGAGAGATGGACAGGCTTTGGGTTCCAGGAGGAGAAAATGCCATACTTACAGATGGAGGTGCAAACTGGAAGGTTTGTGGTCCTGATTAAGGCAAACCTACTGTGTCCCTGGGAGATAGGCAGGGTATGTCCCCAATTACTGCAGATCTCCTGGGAAACTGACTGGCTGTAGGTTGTGGGATGGTATTGGGATACTGATCTGGTCCCAGTGGAGAAGTAGACCAGAAGAAAGATGGAGCTTAGCAGTGTGGTAGGTCCGGCATAAGCTGTGCTCTATGTGTATCCCAGCTACCATGGGTATTTGGGTAAAAGTCTCAATGTGTCCCTGGTTGCTACAGACCTCCTGGGAGACAGGTAGCCTGTAGGATGTGGGAGGGTAGCGATTCTTCATCTTCACTTTTAATAGTAGTGTTAACTGGGTCTATAACAAACCAGCTTAAAAAATAAATTATCTCAAGTGGGAGAGATGGCTTAAGAGTTAAGAGTACCTGTTGTTTTTCTAGTGGATGTAAGTTTGATTCTCTGTACCCATATGGTGGCTCACAGCATTCTGTACCTCCTGTGAAAGAGAATATGACATCTTGTTCTGGCATCCACAGGGACAAGGAATTCATATGGTATAAGACACACATGTTGTGACAACTCACATATAGACTTAGAATAAAAATATAATAGTTAAAAATTAAAGTATAAATTCTTTATTCTTTGTGCCTGAGCATTATTCATGCCATCTTGTTCTCAATAAGAGGATAATAGGTGATACAAAAAGATATGTCTAGGATGAACATATGCTATCTTTTTTCTCTGATCCCTTCTTGTTATTAGCATATGTGTTTTAAACTATAACTGTAAGACAGTTTTGAGGCTGAAAAAAAACAAAAGCAAAAATTAAACATCAAAATACAAAAATATCTTATCTCAACTAAATTATTTAGGTAGAGACTATTATGTAGGAAAGAATCTTACTTCTCTGCTGGTTAAGTCAATATTTTGCTATCTTCTATAGGAAAGAGATGTTAAAAAGAAAAATGATACTTTTAAAGTTTTTTCACAATGCATATATTTTACATATGAAATTATCACAATTATTTGTTAAGTTATAGTTCTGAATGGCAGGTTATTTCATTATATCCTAAATAACAGTACATATAGCTGAGTATGCAAGTACATTCAGTCATATGTGATCATCAGAATGCAATCAGTTTACTACCGTAGCTATTGATGCAATGGGCAAAGGAGTCCTAGCTTGTGCTCTGTAGGATGATGACAATCACCAGCTTATCAAATTGGGCTCATGTGCCCAAGAAACTGGCATTTAACCATGATTATGTAATTAGCATGACTCAGAGCTCCAAACGAGGACTGCACAGGTAGAGGCAGTGGTAAGCATAGGACTCAGTCTTTAGAATGCCTTATGTGCATAATCAACACAATTTAGAGCATTTTTCTGCCACCAGTATTCCACTTATCTTCCCCTGGTTCTCTACCACAATTAATATCCTTTGAGAAATGGTGTATAATTATCTATCTGTCAGTCTGTAAATCATCTTTATCTGTCTGTCTGCCTATCATCTGTCTATTATCTATCTATCTATATCTATCTATCATCTATGTCTAGCATCTTTCAATTTATCATTTGTCCACCTACCTACCTATCATGTCATCTATCATCTTTCTAGAGAAAGGCATATAGAAACACATTATGTAGATACAGATAACAACAAAAGATTATTTATAGATGTATCCATGTATATAAATATAGTGAAATGTAATATATATAAATTATTAAATAGAATCTATTTAAAATAGATACATAAAAGGGGTACCTTGAAAAGTAGGAGCTTAGCATGTGGTGTGAGAGTCTCCTAATGACTATTGAACTTCAAGGTCAGCATTTCTTATGATTTCTTTCTTCTACCTGTGTAGTGCTCCAATGAAGAACCTTGTTTCAGAGAACTATGAAGCTTACTTATTCCTTTATTAAAATGCCATTGTGATCATCTGCATGCTCTAAGTTGCTGGCTAACTTTTGTATATCCCTGGGAATAAAGGGTTGCCCACTTTTAAAGGACATTTGACAAACAGTTGTCCTTTGACTTTCCAATTTTAGTTTTCTCTTGCTGCTCAGGGGCTAGGCAGGAAACAGATGGTATACTCAGCTAGAATTTTGATGAGATCTTAGCAAAGGGACTATTTAAAGGGAATCAACAAGGAATGTTGAAACAGACAAAGATTAGAAACAGCTGGAAACCATTACAAGGCTGAAATGAAGAGGAAGAATCTACATTACCCATCATTACCCAAACCTGAAGTGGACTGGACAGATGATGTGGCTTGGAGAAGAGCAAAGCAGGAAGGTGGTGGGTGGAAAGGGAGCAGTCTGATCTTCTGCTCACCTCCTACTGGCTTCTCCTGAAAATCCCCATCTGCCAGAGAGCCTGGGTCACTGCATGGCAGGGAGCCATGAGATAGCCATTCTAGACATGAGCCAGGACTATAGAGTTCATGAAATGGACAAGAAATGAAGAATTACTGGCATGATTCTCTTTCAGTTCAACTCTCTAAAGTGGATTACTTCATTAAAGAATTTAGTATTTTCAAATGTGATGTTTTCTTTTTGGGAGAGATATAGATGCACCTGTTTTGGTTTACCTGATACTAAGAAAATTTTAAAAATCGATATTTGCTTTTTTTTTAAAATTTATTTACATTTGAAGTGTTATCCCCTTACCAGGTTTCCCCACCTCGGGAAAACCCTATCCCCTAACACTTCCCCCTGCTTCTATGAGGTGTTTCCCCACACACCCACACTCCTGCCTCCCTGCCCTCAATTCCTCTACATTGGGGCATCTATCAAACCTTCATAAGACCAAGGAGCTCTCCTCCCATTGATGTCTGACAAGACTGTCCTCTGCTGCATATGTAGCTGGAGCCATGTGTACTCCATGGTTGGTGGCTTAGTCCCTGGGAGCTGGGGGGGGGTTGGTTGGTTGATTTTGTTATTCTTCCTATGGGGTTGCAAACTCCTTCAGCTCCTTCAGTCCTTTCTCTAACTCCTCCTTTGGGGACCCTGCACTCAGTACAATGGTTGGCTGTGAGCAACCTACTCTGTATTTGTAAGGCTCTGGAAGGGCCTTTCAGGAGACAGCTATATCAGGTTCCTTTCAGGAAGCCTTTCTTAGCATCTACAATAGTGTCTGAGTTTGGTGACTATATCTGGGATGAATCCCAGGTAGGGCAGTCTCTGGATGGCCTTTCCTTCAGTCTCTGCTCTGCACTTTGTCTCCATATTTGCTCCTGTGAGTATTTTGTTCCCTTTTCTAAGAAGGACCAAAGTACCATACTTTGATCTTCCTTCTTCTTGAGCTTCATGTGGTCTGTGAACTGTATCTTGGGTATTTGGAGCTTTTTGGCTAATATCCACTTATCAGTAAGTGCATACCCTGTATGTTCTTTTGTGATTGGTTTACCTCACTCAGAATGATATTTTCTAGTTCCACCAATTTGTCTAAGAATTTCATGAATTCCTCCTTTTTAAGAGTTGAGTAGTGTAAATGTACCACATTTTCTGTATCCATTCCTCTGTTGAAGGACATCTAGCTTCTTTCCAGTTTCTTGCTATTATAAATAAGGCTGCTATGAACATAGTGGAGCTGGTGTCCTTGTTATATTTTGGAGAATCTTTTGGGTATATGCCCAGGAGTGGTATGGCTGGGTCCTCAGGTAATACTATGTCCAATTTTCTGAAGAACAATGAGACTGATTTCCAGAGTGGTTGTACCAACTTGAAATCCCACCAAAAATGAAGGAGTGTTCCTCTTTCTTTACCAGCATCTCTTTACTTTTCTAGAATCTGCTGTCACCTGAGTTTTTGCTCTTAGCCATTCTGACTGGTGTGAGGTAGAATCTCAGGGTCGTATTGATTTGCATTTCCCTGATGACTAAGGGTGTTGAACATTTTTCTTTAGGTGTCTCTCAGCCCTTTGAGTTTCCTCAGTTGAGAATTTTCTGTTTAGCTCTTTTCCCCATTTTTTAAAAATAGAGTTATTTAGTTCTCTGGAGTCTAATTTCTTGGGTTCTTTGTATATATTGGATATTAGTCCTCTGTTGGATGTAGGGTTGGTAAAGATCTCTTCCCAGACTGTATGTTGCTTTTTTGTCCTATTGTCAGTGTCCTTTGCCTTACAGAAGCTTTGCAATTTTATGAAGTCCCATTTGTCGAATCTTGATCTTAGAGCATAACCCATTGGTGTTCTGTTCAGGAACTTTCCCCCTGTGCCCATGTGTTTGAGACTTTTCCCCACTTTCTTATTTATTAGATTGCTTAATTTTTCATATAATTGGATTTTCTAGATTATTAGGTTTCCAGAAAATATAATTTCATTTTCTGCCTAAAATCTCCATAACTGGTTCTCAACCTTCCTCCTGCGCAAATTCAAATGCCACTTTCCATCAAAAATGAAATAATTTTCTAAAAAATAATGTCTACTCTATGTTGTACAGAAGTCAGAAGTCTATCAGTAAGTACCTGTAATAAACTAAATGGGTTAACATCCACTCAGTAAATATGACAGTATGTAAAATCTCATCTCAGAATTCTGATATCAAAGATTAATTAGTTGGGATTTTGTAAACAGTGATTTATGTATATTAAAATCAGATGGAATTCAGGCAGATAGTATCATCTCAGTGGTTCTCAACCTTTGTAATGCTGTGACTCTTTAATAAAGTTCCTCATGTAGCTGTGAACCCCAATCAAAATTTATTTTCATTGCTACCTCATAACTGAAATTTTCTACTGTTAAGAATACTAATGGAAATATTTGTATTTTCTGATCATCTTAGGTGACCCCTGTGAAAGGGTTGTTTGACCATTCAGAGGGGTTGTGACCCACAGGTTGATAACCACTGATCTATAAAGGAAGCATCTAAAACAAATGACTGTGTAGTTTATTATGGAATGATGAAAAATTTAGAATCATAATACTCTTTTACAAGCAAACATGCTAAGAAGAGTCAAAAACAGTGTGTTTTAAATGAAATATGTTAGTTCAAGATGAAAAATTAGTATGTGTATATATTTGATATATATGGTAATTGAGTGATATTTATCCTGTTTTTCCTTGCCAAGTAAGCCCCATTTAGTTAGATAAAAAAAGTCCTCAGAAGTAAAAAAGAAATCAAGAAAGCTATCTGTACATAGTTTGTCACAAGATATCATAAGAAATATAGATTTCAAAGAAATAAACAGCTATTAATAATTATTTGTTATTTCCCAAATGGAGATAACCAATAAAAAAGAACATAGGTGGACATAGTATTTCATACTATAGAGGAAAATTGAATTGACTATTATGCTATGCCCTGCTCAAATTAAACATGAGTCCTTTCATTATTCATTTTGGTATCATTTGGTCCCAGGATTTTGTATTATTTTACTTTTGACAATGCCTTCAACTTAATATCTAATTGGGTGCTTATAGCAAATTTTAATACTAAAAATTGAAGCAATCCCTTCAGAGTAAAAATAAAACAAATGGAAAACTGAAGTATATACTATAGGACTATTTTTGGCATAATATCAGCCCATCTGACATGCATGCATAAACTTGAGTCTTGTAGGGATTAGCATGAAAAAAAGATCTAAAAAACTACATGAAGTCATCGTTGGCTCTGACTTTTCCGAAGTACACTGCCTTGTGTTTCATAGTGTTAATTTCTAATTTCTCCTTCACCATGCTCTTTAATCATTTAAACAACTGGATGGCTAAGGTTCATTGTTTTTATGAATCCTAAGACATGGTTGAGATCCTCCCTAGGACATAGGGGGTATTTGCCCTGGATACTCTCCCCATGAAGGAGTTAAGTCTCCTACTTCTCTCAAATATTTTCCATTTGCATTGTGTGGCTCAACATGACTCTCATTTCAACAGTGAAACCAAAAAGTTCCGACATTAACCATGCTTCTTAGCGAATATTGTTGCTGATAGAATTGTGAGAAGCAACAACAGTAACAACAACTACTACTACAACAAAATTGAGGATATTGTCCACACTTGAATAAACATCTGGACTTTTGGATACCCACAACTGGTTATTCTGGATGGTGAAAAAAAAATGTCAAGATAGAAGATCCTATGTTGAGATGCAAGCCATTCCATTAGTTTTACATGATTAAAGTCATGTCTCTGTGCTTTGTCAGGAGTGTGTTCAGAATAGGGATTTATGAGAGCTTACCTTGCTGGGCTTTCATGTTCTTTGCGAATTTGGTATAAATGAGCTATATTGGAAGATTATAATTTAGAATTTGAAACGTTAGAAAAAAAGAATCAAGAGAGTGAGAACAGTAGGAAACATTCTTTGGCTTTTTCCCCTAAATCTTAAATATCTTTGTTCATTTTCCACTTGATGGAGTGGAAATATACTCAAATACAAATGGAAACATGCATGTATATTGACCTTATATAGCAGCTAGTTAATGTTATTTTTTTGTCTGAGTAACTATTGAAAATTATCTATGTTCACAGCATATCAAATATTTTACTGTGACTTATGAAAATGTGCTGTTTCAACATATGGCTTTAGGCTAAGTTGACCAGTAGAATCTACGGTGAAAAATATCATTAAAAATGACTGCAGCTCTGTTGGCAAAGTATGAGGTAAAGGTCCCTAGAACCTCTTAAACTGGATGCTGTAGGACGTGCTTATTCTTTCAAAGTGGAAGCAGTTGGAGAATCAAAAGTTCATGATATCCTAGCTATATGAGTTTGCAGTCAGCATGACCTGTTGTAAAGCCTGTTTCAACACATCAATATGCTAGTGTAATTGAAATTTCTATAATAGATTTATATATTTCAAAACAGCTAGTGTAAAATATAACACAAAACTTGTTGATGTACCTATCTTGGCAATACAGTAGGGAATATAACCTGTCTGTAGAAAGAAGTTGTTTGCTTTTATATAAATTTCCTGGGGCATCAAAGCTTTATTGTAGCCTATAAGTCTTTGGGTCATATTTCTGTCTTTAACAATTCTTGAATGAAAAAAATATGATTATAAAGGGTAGATAATTGGTGATGTGTAAGTTACTGATTGAAGAGGACTATTTAATACCTAATTCTGTTTTATTTATCATATATAGATGTTTACTACTTAATGGACATAATAGTGTTTATGTATATTTGTGTGTAGGTATGCAAAATGGAAGTTCTGGATTGAAATGAAACCATAATTTCCCTCATTAAAATTAATAAAATTTCAACTCATTTGTTAGCTTCTTGGCAAGTAACATGATTTTTCAAAGTTAATGTTAATCTAGATAATTCATTATATGACTATAAACTTATATATTATCTTTGTGTATGATTCTTTACATTTCATCATTTACATTATTTTATATTATATTTATCATTTAATTTAATATTAGATATAGTTTATATATTAGTGTCCTGTTTTGTTCTCCTTTCTAGCTCATTATTTGCATTTCTGTTAAATTTGTGATCACTCTTATCCCTAGATCAGAGTGAGTATTGCTTTTGTTCAACATTTACATAAAACAGAACAAAAAATAAAGGAGCCGACAGAGGATAATTTTCAGAGTAAATATTACGTTCAGCAATTTCTGACTTCAAAGCATGTAATACTGCAAATAACATTCCATAAAGGACTTATCAGGTCAGTACATCAACGTGATAGTATAATTGAAATTCCTACAATAGCATTACATAACTGCAATAGCTGGTGTCAAAGCTAAAACACAGTCTTTTGATGTGCCCATGTTGACAATAGCTTTCTGCACATTGGAATCACTCAAATTGTACAAGGAAACTGTGCAGCATACCCTTTTAGAGACAGACTTCAGTTCTGCTGGTCTAGAGAATAATGCATCTTCCTTGTGACCATGAACGAGATTGTCATTCTAGAAATGGTTTGTTTAAAGACTTGACTGCTTACAAGAATAATCGAGATCTTGAAAAGGGAATTGCTCCATGCCCCATGAAAAATGCATAAAACCTAGTCAGCCCACAGCTGAGCGGGAGTGGGAATGCCAGTGCCTGCCCATGTGGTCTGGTCTCAGCAGAACAGCTGTTCTGAGGCATGCAAAAATACTGTATAGGGCACACCTCACTTATGTTTTCTTTTGATCTTGTCTCATGCCCTTTGAAAAGTCCCTCTGCTTGGTCTTTGCTAATGATCCTGTGAGGTGCTTTGTGAACCTGTTTTCATCTTGGGACTCCTACTTGATTTCTTGTCATTATCCTCTGATTAAATTGCAGAATTATGTGGTTGAGGTTGTTACTTCTTTTTTTTCTCCCCTTAGGGTGACACTAAACTGCTATCTACTCATTTTCTTACTCAATCATAAATTATTTCATGAAACAATGGCTGTGTACATACTTTGAGTCATTCACGACATGGAATAATACATTTCTCAGCTTGAATTGCAGGCTGTTCACATTCCCCAAGCAATGACAATTGCTTGTCAGTTTTGGTTTCTTGACTTAGAGTTATCAGAGCATCTTGATATTCTAAGAGCCTTTTAGTGCTTGCTTTGGGGTGATTGCTAATAAGATATCAAAACTATAAAGTTCTGTGGAATAATAGTAGAAGCACACAATAATTGATCTTTTCTTCCCCACCTCTTTTTTGTTTTTTTTTCTTTTGAATTATGCCTTCATTTAAAAAGAATGAGCTTGGGAAAGAGTTTTAGTGCAGTGATTGTTGTTGCTGTTCATTCATATTTCTTGCTTTCTCTCCACCCAAATAAATCAATTGACATTGGTTTTTACCATCTTATTGTTAGGACTCTGTCAGATTAATAATCAAAAATACCTTAATAGATTGATATTATATATGGCTTAAATCTCAAGAATATTAGAGTATGTGCAAACACAATTGGAATTATTAAGTTGTTTTTTTTATGAATTCTTATTCCTAGCAAAACGAATCAAACTAAGCTTTCCATTTTGATGCYCATAGATCTAATTTGTAGTTTATCAGTACATGAGTGTGGTGCATGAGAGTGAAATCAGCAAAGAGGTATCACAGCATAGTCAAATGTCAAAGTCACACTTAAAACAGTTTTCCTGTTTTTTTTTTTAACATGGCTTTACCAGATCCAGCATCAATAACTTATTTTTCACTTAAAAATTCATGCTATTTCCTGAATGTAGAGGTTTTTTTTATTCAAGGATAATATATAGTTTTTAGAAAATTTATCTCCCTCAGTTTTTCCCTCGTCGATGTCATTTCCTCAGTTAAACATTAAAATTATAGAAGTTTTTTCTGGCCATTGGCTCAGGTCATTATGTGTTGAAGTGGCTGTTGAGGATGTACCTTCAGGGGTAGAAGAAAGGAAAAGTGCTTTAAGACATATTACACAGGAGTGAAAGAGGTCACCGAGGTTCCTTATTATGAAGGTAAATATGCAGGGTTTGGTAGTAGGAAATGCGGAAATGAGTGTTTTCATGGAGCATGCAGAGAGCTCAGGTCTTCAGCACCAGACCTGAAGGCAGTCTTGGGGAAAGTGGGGGGTGGGGACAGGGGTACTTGAAGCTGTGGTGGATACACAGGGAAGCTGAATTGGGGGGCTGAAAAGATGGATTTAAGGCTCCCATAAGTACATTCACAGGAGACAGGACCTCTATACCTGAAAGATTCTCAAAGACTGCTATTACAGCGTCATGGGGAATAGTAGGACAGGCTGGTGACTCACAAGGAAAGATGCCTCCTCTTCTTGTTTGTGGGGAACAAAATGATATATTGTGTGAGACCTTATCTTATTTTTAGAAAGCTAATGCTTTCACACCATACTTTATCTTGCTTTGAATACTGACCTTCACCAGTTGATCAGTTGATTTTTCCAACATAATCAGTTTTTTAGTCTTTCAACAATCCCCAAATTTCTCCTCTCATTTCCTTATGTAAGATCTGATGTAATGCCTTCCATTGTATTATCAATTGTCTTTACTTTTTCGCGTCAAGCCATCACCAATTTTATTAGTATTGATAGGTAGGAAAAAAAATAAGGCCTTGTTTATAGAATACTACTGGATTAGGGGAAACTGATGATTCACATGTTGGTTGATTGCTCAGCTAATCGAGTACAGAGTGCGACCACACTTTCTCCTCTCTTGGAGCATGTATTTCAATCCACAAGGTGCTATGGCATCTCTTTCCTTATCCATTACCTGCTGTGAGCAGATTCTTTCCCTACATCCTATCACGTACACCAATTTAGCAATGAGAGATAGTTTCTACTGAAGTAGATTCTATTGTCACATTGGATTCTTTATTTCAAAATGCATGTTTTTGATTCTGTATCCCAATTGATTTTTAACAGAGGTTCGTATTTGACTTAACAACAACAACAAAATAAGAACCTTGTGTGGAGACTGTGGGAAGAGAAATAATCAATTCAAAGTTATCTATTATACTTAGCTTTAAAAAACATAGGGCTGTTAACATATGGTGATTTTTTTAAAAGATAGAGTTATTTATCCAAGGAAAATATGATACTTCTTTGTGGGGAACAAAACAAATTATTTGATAATATTTTTGAGTTTGTTGTTCAATAATTTGCTTTGGGTTATTCACTAAGGTGAGTTATATCACATAATTATTCTTCATAAGATATTACTTGGGCAGTTCCACAGTACATTTAATATTGATCTAATGTTAAGAACTTTGATATTCAAGGGAAAACATAGTATGTTCATTTATTAGTCTATTTAAACACAAGTGTTTTCAGTCTTCTAATTAGATCACTTGCCAGCAAATGCAAAATGTTTATTGATGTCAAAACTGTTCCGAGAATCACAGATCATTATCTTAAAAATTAAGGTTAACATTTGATACATGAAAATTGAAAAAAAGAAAGATCATGGTATCACACAGCTAAAGGCAGCAATCATTTATGATTAGGTCTTCCCAACTTATCCCCAGAATTTGTTGCTACAATTCAGAAGGTGGGGCAAGGCTAAAGCCTCTCAATTTTATCTATTTAATTAAACTGCCTGTTTGATGTAGTGTGGCAACTGTAATGTGGCAAAATCATGGGTATCCTAAATCCTCATTTTAATGTGACTAGTGAAAAATGATAGAATTTTTTTCTTCTGGTTATTCTTTTAAGTTGTTTTCAAGTTTATATATTTATAATTAACATAATGTGTATGTTCTTCATTAAAAGGTCTTATGTCACTCTGCACTCAGTCGTAGGCAAAACCAATTGCTGTGTATTGCAGTACATTGTCCTGTCAACTATGATCCTTAAATTTTTGTGATCCTGTTTATTTTCTTCTCTCTTTGATTAACATTTCTTCTATTTTAACTTTTTTTCATATTTATTTTGAAATCTACTCTTTTGGTAACTTAGTAGGTGGCTTAGTAGGTGAAGATGCTCACTGCCAAGACTGGAAATTTTACTTAAGTTCTCAGATGCTAGATTGTGGACGGAAAAAAACAGATTCTTTAAAAATTGACCTCCAACGTCTCTAAATGGTCTCTGGAATGTGGGCAGGTATGCTCCTGTATGTGCATGCATGCATGCACACGCGAGCGTGCAGACACACACACACACACATGCACATACACACACGCACACACATGCATACACACACACACACACGAGAGAGAGAGAGAGAGAGAGAGAGAGAGAGAGAGAGACAGACAGACAGACAGACAGACAGACAGACAGACAGATTGACAGAGAGACAGAGAGACAGAGACATAGGGAGTTAAAGAAGTAAAACCTGTATTTATGTAACTGCATAATTTTCAAAGGTATCTACTCTGGCCAAGTACTCTAAGTGATTAAATATCTTGTGAAGGCAGTTCTTTGCATTTCAGAAAATGCAAAATCCTGTTCCAGGAAAAACATTTGAATAGACTCCAAGACCAGAGTTACTTGTCTGAGATGGGCTCTGTTGTAGGATCTGATAAGGTGCTTCCTGTTTCATTAGCTACACATTCCAGCTTAGAAGAAAAGTTTAATACTTTCAGTATTTTATGAACTAAGATGATGAGACTTAGAGTGATTATATAGTTTGCTTAGTTTTTAAAATCCTCATTTACCAAATAATTAAAAATAAAACAATGTTTCCTTTAAACTAAGCAAAAGAAAATGCTAAATATTTATTTTTCTTAATGTTTGTAATGAATTTCATGCTGTAATTGGTCTTTTGCACATAAATTTTCAGTAGAAAGATATTAGTTCAATTTCATCACACATACACAGAACATACACATATACTTCACACATATACACAACACCACCACCCCCACACACTTGAACAAATACATAAGAGATCAAGGTGTTTCCCCCTCCTTGTTAAAGTAATAAATAAAACTCAGTGTTCAGTGGCTTTGTCTGTCAATGTATTTTAATATAGAGTGCAAGCTATTTGGATGGCCAAGAATAGTTGGAGAATGAAAATATAATTGTTCCTAATTTTAGATGAAATTGAATGAAAGTTTTATGATGAGTCTCTCTAGTTCAGGGTAAAATGTAACATTTCCCACTCAGTTTATCATAGAATATGAGTAAATCATCCTCAACAAGCCTCTTATGCTTGTGAGTGTGAGTCCTGGGTCCTCTTCCCTTGCGAACAGGAAAAATACCAAGCTTGTTGCAGATGAACTATGAACTCAATTGAAAACTTATAAAAGACCTTCTCCAATCACTACCTAAAAGGGGGAAAAAGCCTCTTTTGACCAAGAGTTATTATCGGAGCCAGGCGTCTCTGATTGACAGCTTGCCTGTCAGCTGGTGCTTCCCCTGTTTAAGAACACAAGTCTGTTATCTCTCGTGCTTTGTGAAATTAAGAAAGGGAGCATTAAGAAAAATAGAAAAACAAAAAATAAAAGGTGTTCATCTTTGTAGAGGTAGTTCCTGCTACTCAGTCCTGAATTACTTCTTTCCAGAGGCAGCAATACGGCTGGGAATCAATACTACACCCTTCTACTCTGCAGCATCTCTCCTTTACCTTAAGACTTTAAACTATACTTTGTTGATTATGATAATAAAGGGAAACTAATTACCTCAAAGCCCGCTTTATCTCTTTCCAATTAAAAGAGCACATAATGAATTATATCTAAATCCAGAGAGGCACCTACAAAAGGGAAATATCTGGAAGTCTTTCTTCTTATCTTTCTATTAAGCAAAAGTACTTCTATTGTTGTAGGAGCCGTAGATTTGTTAGGTATTTATAATTCAAAGAATCACTCAACATGTTATTGTTACTCTAAATATAATTTGTGTTATCAATATAATAATTAGAATGTTAAGAATACATAACACCTCCAAATAATATCAATTCTGTCAATATATTTGGGTCCAACATTTTCTATAGCAGTGGATCTCAACCCACCCTTCTGAATGCTGTCTAACTTTAATACATGCATTCTGGTTTTAGTGACTAACAACCATAAATTATTTTCACTGCTACTCCTTAAATGAAATTTTGCTACTGCCATGAATTGTAATTTAAATATCTGATATGTAGGATTTGTGATATGTGACCCCTGTGAAAGGGTCATGACCCACATATTGAGAACCACTTCTCTAGACCAAGATTCAACCAAGACCCAATAAATCACTAAAAGTTCCCTGGAGTGATAGACTTAGCAAAGAAGAAGTAAAGAGTCCTCAGTGTGAGTATTTGAGAGGCAAATTCTCACCAAAATCATAATGCATATGTAAACAAGGGTGTTGACATCAGAGCCTGATGTCTTTCACATATCACTTATTGAAACAAACAAGCTCTTTCACTGGACTATTTTATCCAAACATCATGGCATATTGGAAACGCGGATTGTCAGAAACGAGTATCTATTCTTTTGCCTTGAAATTAAATAGTACATCACTGCCTGTGAAAGTGATTTACAAGCAATTTGTGATAATAAAAAGGTTCAGTCTGGTAGATGTAGATGTAGACTACAATATTCCACCATTACTACACTTAATGCATCTACCCAGGGCTAGAGCAGTACCTATCCAGAAGATGTGGGGCTGGCTTGGTTTGCATTCTCTTATTTTTTAATTTTTTTCTTCACTCTTTGTCTACAAATTACCAATTCTAAGAAAATTTTCTCTTGTTATTTTATAATGTGATGTATACATAATATCATGTATGTCCTCATTCGACCTAAGACTTGCTGAAATTGTAAGATTAAGTTCCTTAAAGGAACTGATTTATTGTATTATCTCATTTCTACCATGATGGGATTTGTTTCATAATGCTCTTGCTTTCAATAAAAGATGAGTGCTCTACCTTGGTTTTAATGTACACTGTAATATGCCTCTCTCCCATTTCATGTATCAGAATTTTATTTTGACTTAGTAGCATAAACATTTTGTTTTTCTGCATGCCCATCATCTAAGAGAGTGTTTTATTTTTACAGCAATTCTCAAAACGGATTTAGTAAATTGTGTTTGTTTCATTTTCTTTCTTCACAGTTTCTTAAGAGCTGGCAATTTGGATGATGCATTATATTTAATCCAACTAAGTAAAATTCAAGACACTTATTTGACATTACTTTCTACTTTTTGTACTTCTGATAATCTTCCTTTTACTCCAAAATCTTACACTTTGTGTCAGCTAATGAATTTGTATTTTCTTTCATTCATGCATCTAACTCAGTCAACAGAAATTTGTTATGCACCTACTGAGTTCTCGATACTGCTTACTGCTGAGGATACAGCAGTGTGCCCAAAAGCTGGCATTCTGATTATTTCTGGTGTTGGGACATCAGCAAAGTCTCAGAAAAATAAATACAATGTGGTCTGGAGAAAAGCAAGCAGAAAATGGGCATTTCAGGGGATCAGGGACTATTTTAAATATTGCTGGGTAAAAATAGCTTGGTGGAGATTTTCATGGAAGATGAGAACATAAATGTTATCATGTGGTTAGGCTGTCCTTCCATGTCAAAGGGAAGAAGTCAATATTTTTCGCCAAGGTGAGGCAAGTAGAGAGTAGCAGAAGTTCAGAAAATGATCCTGGCAGCAGTCTACAGGAAGATTGAGGGTCAATTGCAAATATCTATAGCCTTTAAAAGAATATTATCGAAGGATTGAGCATAAGATCATTCAGTTAAAAGCAAGTCCCATCATTAGTTATTCATGAAAGATGCAGAATAAGGCCTGGATACTGTTTTCTATACAGTTTCTAAGATAATATTTTGAACGTCTTACTTTTCTCCTTTTAAAGTTGGTCTTTTAAGGACACAAGACTCTGTTGCTGGGTTGTTGTCTGACCCAAGTAAAAGATGATGGTGGCTCAGGCTAGTGAAAATATCTGGTACTAAATACAATTTGAAGATTTGTCAACAAAGAAAGTTAGGAACAAAGTAAGAAAGGATGTACTTTGCCTGAGAGGTGAAAGAATGCTTTTTGCTATTTACACTCAAGGGCAGAATACTGCTCAGAGTTGTATGAAATAATAAAAAAAAATGACCTGCCAGCTCTCCTGCACCCACTGGGCCATCTCTCCGGTGGGGATCCAGAATACCTCTCGCTTCCTTTCAACGCCGCACACACTCCATGATTGGCCACCCCACCATCTAATTACCTGGTAGTAACAAAACTCTTAATGCTTAATTAACCAATCTGCTTTAGATATAAATAACATTACAAATTATAAGATGTCAATACAATGATTTTAAGAGCCAATTGATAATGATAAGAGCTTTATCCCAATATTTCTAACCTTGTGAAAACATGTCTCTTTGTGGCTAGTAAATGCCACGCAGGTGCATGTCCAAAGCCATCTCGGTTCTCTTCCCTTCTCCCCCCTGCGGCCTCTCTGTCTCCYCAAGTCCAGCTCTGCCTCCCTTTTCCTATTCAATCACAGGCTTTCCACTGCATGAATGTGATTGGATGAGAAAATCCTGCAGTAGCTCAGTCTACTGCAAGGAGAAAGATCTGAAGGGTGGTTATAGTATACTAAGGTCGAGACTCCCTGCTTATGTTTAAGTAGAGGTGCCTGTTTAAAGGTCTAGATTTTATGTCAAAAAAGGTTTCCCTAAACATAAGATAAGACAAGCTAAGGGATGTTGTATGTGACAGAAGAACTGTTGCATGTATTCTTCACAAGGCTAAATTTCTCTATTTCACAATAGAAGGCTCTAAAAATCAGGATTTTGATAAGCCATTCAACTCAAGACTTTGATTTCAGTATTGTTTCTAATAGAATTATTCACAATAACCAAAAAGTAGAAGTAATGAAATTGCCATATTGATAGGAAAATGGTTTAATAAAATCCTGTACTAATTATGAGAAAGAAATATTATTCAGTCTCAGAAAGGAAGAAAATTCTGATCCTTGTTACATTAACACTATTTATATCAAGTAAAATATGTAGCCAAAAGAGGCAAATGTTGCATGATTATATTAGTATGGGCTTTGTATAAACTGCTCAATTCACAGAGATATAAATATTAGAATTTTTATTTTATAAGATGGTAAAAATCTGAGATTGCTTGCAAATAGAATTGCGTGCTTAGTGGATTATGCAGTTCAAGATGGTAAATTCTTTTCTGCATAGTTTACCAATAAATAGGCCAATATTACYTGTCTCTGATCTGCTTAKTCTACTCACAGTCTATAAACTCTTACTGTTTTTTCTTAAGCTTTGATACCTMGTGGTCATAGATTGGAGTCAACTTATGATTATAGATTTCAACAGTTTTAGGTAAAGTGAGGATTCAGGGCCTGGAAAGCACTTCAAGTTCAGTGAAAGATGTCACTAGTCTGGGATGTTGCTCTCACGTCATCATGATGTACCTCTGCCTTCTTGGATTCAGGCTAGACTTCTTTCTAGACTCATTGTCCTTTAAGATCATATCCTCCTCACTCCCACAGCGTGGCATATCCTTCTACTCCAAACGTATTAGCTAGAGAGTCAAAAGTTAAATTTCATTTTTCTTCATTTTGTAGACCTATAGGCCTATGGCCATCACTATTTTTAATTCAAAGATCCCATCAAGGTATTTTTACATGAAATATGAATCCCAAATGAATTATAAGCTCCACATGAATTTCTAAATGTGAATTACGACTCTTCTATCATATTCTGAATATTCTCCAGTAGTTTTTAGCATAAAAGAGTAGTACCATTTCTTCACATTGCTCATGTAAAATATTAAATCACAGTGTGTACTTTTCAGATTAAATATCAAGTAACACCTTATAGCCCATATGCATATCATAAATTCTACTGTAATTTCATGTTTATTGTTATATAAATATAAGACATGCTTGTGTATACTGGCTTTGGAGAACATAACCATAGAACCTATATTCTATAAATCAATGGCAGGAATGTAAGATTCAAAAAGAAGTTTTGACTTTCAAGGGTTGGRGGAAAAGGATGGAGGAAAATAAACACAGAGAGAAAACTGGTAGAAGATGCTATAACAGAGAAAAGAGATGGTCTGATATATCAGAATTATTCATTCACTCATTCAGAGAAAAGTGGGAGAATTGAGATAAGACATGGAAATGAAAATAAGTAAGAGACAACAATTAAAAAGGAGAAAGTTTAAGGAGAGATGATAACACTTGTCTTTATCCAAACTAGTGACTCGGCCATATCAATTTTATACACGAAAGAAGAAAACATTTATTAGTGGTGACACCAGAGTCAGGACCACAATGACAGACCTGAAATGGAGAAAAGAAAGGCACAGAGCCCTTAGAGAGAGGCACATTAAGGCCAGATGTCTTTGTAGGGAAAACATTGGGATGTACAAATATTCCATTATACGTCTTATAGAAAGGCAGATGAATTGATTGCAGTTTCAGAGGAAATCTCCTATAGCACAATCTCCCAGTGAATCACAGTACAAATTCAACGAGGTTCTAGGAGCACAGTGATATAGACTATTAAATATCTCACTCAGGATGAATGTCTGTGTATATGTGCATTCTCTTGGAGGAGGAGACCAGGAATGTTCATTTGTCCAAGGATTTTAAGCAGAACAGGTTCATTACATCAATGAGACATTGTAGTCCTAAACCTTAGAACCCAGGAGGTCTTAAAGTATGAATTAGGTAGGGTCCATACTTTATATTAACTCTAATAGGTATTTTTTATATCATTGTTGCCATTTTAAATTTAAACCTATGACAAATAATAATGACAAGTAAAAATGTGTGTCCCTGCATGTGCGTGCATGCGCGTGCACATGTGTGTGTGTGTGTGTGTGTGTGTGTGTGTGTGTGTGTGGTATATCTGTGTGTATACATGTGAGTGTGAGCATGGTGAATGTATGGTATATGTGCTCACAGTATTGTGTGTGAACACACAGGAGGCCATCAGAGAATATCAGCGTGCTTCTTTATTATCCTCCATTGTTTTGCTTTAAGGCAGAAGCTCTCTGTTAACTAGTCTGTTGACTAGCCAAGCTTCTCCAATACTGACCCTCCTGTCTCTGCTCCTAACTACAATGGGTTACAAGGACATAACTACATCTATAGGGATTTGAATTCGGGTCCTTACACTTGATACCAAACATGTGGCCCAGTCAGCCATTCCCATAGCCATTGGGACAATCTTATGAAGAAAAAAAAATCACATTGGAGGAACAATTTTCCTGAGTAAGGGTATGAAGAATGAAGCTGTTTGTGTGTAGAATTTCTGGTCTCAGTCACACAGTTGTGCTCATTATTATTGCATCTGTATCATTTCATGGGATTAGGCTGTATGTACGTGTGTGTACATGTGTGTGTATGTATGTTTGTATGTGTATGTGTGTGTGTGTGTCTGAATGAAATTAGGAAATTTGTGGTGTTATAGACATGTATTCTTTAAGTGTATTAACTATTTTATAAAACAGAAAACAATGAGTTTTTTTTCCTTGGCCAAGTTTGGTGAAGTGGTTTAGGAAAGGTAACACTTCCCATTGTTCATTTATGGGGATCATTTTTTTTTTGCAGCTGGAAATATTTTTATAATTTTTATTTTTATTTTTTATTATATTCAATACAATACATATTTTTATAGCAATCATAAAAATGATGGACATGTTATTAAATGTACATAAAAGATAGTCTTTTTGTTTGTTTGTTTGTTTTTAGTAGAACTTAAAATCTTGGCTCTTACTGTGGTAGAAATCCAAATAAGAACAATTTTTAGACATTGGAGTTCATTGTAATATGGCTGTACTTCAATATCCCTCACATCACCAAGGGATTTTTTTACCTGCATAGTAGCTAAGCTAATTTTAATGCAGGTGGAATTCAGTATTTGATTGCCTTTATTGTCTGGATTTTAAAACATTAGCCAATTTAATTTCATTACTTTTTAAATTAAAGTTAATTTGGTCAAATTGGTTAATTTGAGGCTAGAGAGTTGGTTTGGCTGACAACAGAGCACAGCCTGATCTTTAGAAGCCCAAGTTTCATAGTCAGGACCCTTGTCAGGTGGCTCATAATATCCTGTAACTCCAACTCAAGGGTATCCAATGTCTCTTATCTCAATGGCTAACTTCATTCATTGATCCATTTGCATAAACATAATTGAAATATTAAAAATAAATTCTTTAGAATTAATTAATTTTTCTTGAAATTAGTGTAAAAATCAGGGAGGAAAAACAAAGTTATTTATAAACACTGTCTAGAAGTTTTTGTCAATATTTTGGATTTTCTCATTATCATACTTGTACTATATGTATTTTATTAAAATATCAATTGCACATATGGGTGAGGTTCACTGTAATATTCCCATGGACACATATATCATGTGTTGATCAGAACCATGTGACTTTCTTCCATTTGTGTAATACCTTTCCCAAGAACACTTGCTAGTTCATACTAGTCACTGATTTTGAAGTAGTGAATACTTCACTCCTGCTCCTCTTTCTCCTCCACCTCCTTCTCCTCTAATATCTGAAGGTGAAGGTGAACATGTACATAGTGATTTAGCTCTCTGTACTTGTGACTTATGTTGCTGAGTTATTTCCCCCTATTCCATCTAGTTTGCTACAAATSGTAGGATTTATTCTTGGTTGTAGCTTGATAGTACTCCATTATACACACCTTTCATGTTTTCTTAATCTATAGAAGGATAGCCAGCTGTTGTGAGTAATATGGAAATAAGCAGTTACGCAGATATAATTTTTATGCAGACATAATTTCTTTTGGATGAATACCCAGGAGTGAGGTAGTTGGATCATATAGTAGTTCTATTTTTAGGCTTATGAGGAAACTATACTGTTTTCTGTAATGGCTGTACTAATTTACTTTATTACTAAGAATCTGTATCCACTCCTTCTGCTTTTCTTCCTTCCTCCCTCCCTCCCTCCCATCCCTCCCATCCCCTCCCTCCCTCTCTCTTTTCTTTCTTTCTTTCTTTCTTTCTTTCTTTCTTTCTTTCTTTCTTTCTTTCCTCCCTTCTTTCCTTCTTTCCTTCCTTCATCCTTGCCAATGTTTGTTGGTTTTATTAAATGGAAAAATGGATATTCTATAGTGGTTTTGTTTCATCTGTTACAGTTTGATAAGCCATCTCTAGAACCCTTTTTACATGTTTATGGGACACTTGTATTTCTTCAATTGTGGAAGGCACATGTGGGAGATTTACTGAATTTTTACAGTGATCACTCTTTTGTAATGTTTGTTTTCTTGTTTTTTTCCATACTCTGTATATTACCTCTTCATCAGAGGGAATTGCTGGCAAGTGTTTAATTCCACCCTGTGGATTCTTCTTCACTCTGTGGATCGTTTCCACTTTTAATGCAGTCATCTTCTTAATTTGATATAATCCCACTTGCCAGTTTTGGCTTCTGTTTTCGTCATTTTTGGAGTTTTACCCAGAAAACAATTGACTTTGCCAGGGTCCTGAAATACTTCCCCTAGCAATTCAGAATTGCAGAACTGACAATAGGGTCTACCATGTATTTTCAATGAGTTTTGTTCAGGGTGAGAAATAGGACTCAAATTTTTGTCTTCCATTTGGGATATCTAGTTTTATCGGCATCATTTGTTGATGAGATTGTCTTCTTGCTYCCTCCCTCCTTTCTTGTAAATAAGCTGGCCTGTAGAAGTATGGGTTCATTCCTAGGTTTCTCATGTCTAAGTTAGCTTTGTAAAGCACAATTATCTGAGGGAATCTCAGTTCTCAGGATTGCCCAGAACAGATAAACCTCTTAACAAATCTGTGATAAGATAAATCAATTATCTTATTGATCAAGTTTGTTGATCAAGGGCTAGCCTACTGTGGGATGTGCTTTCCCTGGGCAGGTGGCATAGTACCCTGTAAGAATGATAGCTGGTCTTCTTCTTTATGAAACTGTATAACCATCTACAATTAATATCATTAGTAATATTTTAAATACAGATCATTTGAATGTGGAATAACAATGAGGATAATAAAGAAAAATACATCATTTCTCCATGGATTCTGCTTCAGTTTGCTCAGATTGTTATAACATTACAACACAAAATCACACCAAAATATCTACCCTAGCCTACTGGTTTCTTTCCCTCTCCCTTTTCAATCTCCCCCCTTTTTACCTTCTTTTCCTCCCTCTTTTCCTCAATGCCTCTCCGCCCTCCCCCCAGCTTTCTCTGTTTTCTTCTCATCCCTTCCCCTTCCCCTCCCCCAACTCCATGCAACACTGACTACTAGGCTTTGCCTTATGTTTTGAAAGTCAGATTTACTTCTTTTTCTTAAGTTTTTTTTCTCAATTCAGCATCTCTGTGCTTGCCTAGGAATATCCTTACTGTAATTCTGAGAAAATAGCATCAATTATGTGTTGGAGATTTCCTTTAATCCCCAGATTGTTTGGGTAGTATTGGAATTTTAATAATATTAATTTTTCCTATCAATCAATAGGCAAGGTCTTTTTTTATCATTGGTTTTCATTTGTTTGTTTTGTTTTGTCTAGTACTTTGTAATTTTCAGGGCAGAGACCTTCCGTTGCTCTAGCCAGGCTTATTTCTAGCCATTTTGTTACTGTTGGCTCTCTGCTATCAGTGGAATTGCTTTCCTAAGTCTTTTACAGAAAACTCACTATTTGTTAAAGAAAAACTACTGATTTTTGTATGTTGGTTGTAAACCATGCTACTTTAATATGTTATCTTTATCATTTATTCAAAAATCTTACAAATGGTATTAATTGTAGGTGGTGATATAGTTCATAAAGATAATTTCCGTCCAACAGTGCATGTCCTTTGATCATATTTGTCACTTGTAACCTTTCCCTTCTTCCCCATACCATTATTCTTCCTCTCTCCAAGTAGTCTCATGTCTACATTTACATTGTCTATTTGTTTATGTGAATTTATGTGCCTATTTAAATATAGGACCTATGAATGAGACAGACTACCTTAGTTTAATGTGTTGTTCTATATTTGTATTAATTTTCCTATACAGAATATAATTTCAGGCTTTATAGCAAAATGTAGCTCCATTATGTTTGTATTCCTGCTATTTTCTTTCTATAGTCTTAAGATGACTAATACCTCGGCTGGTTCTCTAATATTTATATTTGGAATACTGCTTAATAAACACTGGAATACAGTTATTCCTGTATTATGCCATCATGGGTTCATTTGGGCATATTCCCAGGAATGATATAACTGAATCTTCTGTAGCTCTTTTTTCCTTTTTCTTTTTTTTTTATTTAATGAGGAACCTCAGTACTGATTTCCATAGTGACAAGGCTAATTTACATTGATTAGCAACATATAAGGACACTCTCTCTTTTTAGATCCTTGCCAACATTTATTATTTGTTTTCTTAATGACAGTCATTCTGACTGTGTTGAAAGGGAATCTCAATGCAGTTGCAATTTGCATTTCCCTAATGACTAAGGATATTTAACATTTTTTTACATATGCTTATTAGGCATTTGTGCTTCAACCTTTGAAAACTGTTTATTTCACATGTTCCTTTATTGATTAGATTGTTTGGAAGGATTTACTTTTTTGAGTAGATCTTTGTATTTCTTTACTCTAGATATTAGCTCTGTTATTTTACTCAATCTTTTTTTTTTTATTTCAGAAATTTTTTGTTTTTATACAATCCCATTTGACACCTTGCACTATTGGTTCATCTACTGTTAGAATCCATTTGATGCAGTCTGTGCCTAAGCCTATGTCTTGAAAAAATGCACCTGACTTCATAAAAACAAAACAAAACAAAAGAAAACCAATGCTTGGCACACAATACTTTTTGAATAAAAAGTTAACACTAATTAGTCAATTGATTAGTAAATTAATATGTGTGCAAGCAGATGTGCTATGGTGCACATGTGCCCCAGTGCACATATGAAAGCGAGAGGATACATGTGGAAGTTTGTTCTCTTCTTCTTCTATGTATGCTCCTGCGATTAAACACACACCATCAGACTGATGGCATGCACTTTTAGCCACCATGCCATATTGATGTCTCAAGATGTATCATTCTTGATTGATATTTATGTTTTCTTAATATAAAATTTTTATTAATTCACTAGAATTTTATACAGTACATTTTAATTCTTTGTCCCAGACTGCTCTCCCTATCTCCTCCCACATCCGTCTCCATTTCTGGCTTCCTCCCAACTTTGTGTTCTCTCTTTCTCTTCTTTTGTTATTGTATCAAGTCCATCTGCACTGCTCATATACTCAAAGGTATGTGCACATCCACTGGAACTTAAATAACCTTTCATGGGCCTCACTCTTAAAGAAAACTGTTTCTTCCTCTTCCGGAAGCCATCAACTATCAATAGATCAATAGATCATCAGTACTGGGAGGAGTCATGAGTCCCTCCTCATTCCATGCTAGAATATTGACTGAATCGATGCTATGCAGATCTTGCATAGGCAGCCATTGCTGCTGTGAGTTGATGAACTCACTGGTCCTGTCACATCCATAAAACATTATGTTGCTCCAGTAGTCCCTTCCTCTGGGTCCAGCAATATTCCAACACTCATCTCTGAACCTCAGGGACTGATGTGCATCCCAGTTGTGACTTTCCATTATACTGACACATATTCTTTGTATGTTGATCACCTTTTGTTATCTTCTGTGTTAACTACTGCTTAGTTAACTGAGCCAGTATCCATGATGATTGGTTCATTTTCATCTTTGTAGAAGGGGTAGTTGGCTCTCCCTAGCTGTGGAGCCAGGATAGGTGGGTGGCATGTCCTACCATGTTATTGCTCTTTTATGGATCTCATGTTATTTATGTTTTTTACCCATGACTTCTAATGTTCTTCCATGATTTCTGCCTCCATATGCAACTATACCCTTTCAGCTTTAATTCCTTCTTGTGAAGTGCCAAATGAGTGGYGGATGCTTCATTTTAGTCACAACCTATAACTCCTTTTCATGTCTAATATCGTACATGTACTTGGGCAAGTTTATGGTGTGCATTTGCTGCCACATGATGATCAGTCATATCATATACATGAATTTTAAAAATGTATTTTTATGTGCCATTTTGATGTTGGCAGAGCATTTTCTTATTATACATGAGTATTGTTTGTCAAGCCAAACTTTTGGCTCAGTTATGACAGCTGGTTGGTAAACATGGCTGTATTTAACATTTTTGTGAATCCATCTGTTGTGCTACTGTGAGACTGTTTAAGTGAAGGGGAGTCCAGAAGGTGGAATTCCTGGGTCACTCTAAGAATATTTTTTTTATGGATTTTTGGCAAGACATCACAAAGATTCCCCAAAGGCATTGCACTTTTTATACAAATTCTGGCATAATAGAAACACAGGGGCACTAGAATGATAATAGTCTTATTTGAATTGTAAAATACCCCTAGCTTTCATTATTAACTGTTTATATTTCCACTTTCAAAGTCAAGCCTCCTCAAGTAGTTTCTGAAGCATGGGTGGTTATTCCACTTTTCCATGTAGAGTTTGATCACCTTTCATTTGTGACTTAGGTAGGAATTGACAACACTTTGTGCTGTTAAACACTCTGATATTGAACACTACTTGATCCCCTGACCCCCCTTTCTGTGTGTATGTGTGTGTGTGTGTGTGTGTGTGTGTGTGATGTACACTATGCAGATCCTCAGTGATACTCTTTTTTAAATTAAGGGACTGACTTAATTAATTAATTAAATTAGATACTGCCATATATTCCATTCCAACTACATGAAGTCATCTTTTGATTTATTTTCTCTTTATCCCCCTCCCATGCATGGTAATGATTATTTACTTTGCTCTTCCATCA